>CAJFCO010000086.1:3487355-3597083 GCA_904066015.1 Synergus gifuensis
ACTTTGCACATTGATGGCGCTGAAGATCATGTTTAATGGGCGTGGTTTGTATATAAGGCGTGGTTGGTCGATAAGGCGTGCCTAAACTAACTAGTGGGCGTGGTGGTGATGAATAGGCGTGGCTTCTTAACGAGTAGCTAGGAAACTTGTTCAGTGGGCGTTACCTAAACTTCTTTGTGTACTATTTAAAGTTCTTCAAGTATCAAATAATTGGAAAGGTTATTAATGTTTTTAAAAAGTTCTACAAAGCTGCTAATTCTAATTTAAAGTAAATAAGCGTGCTTTCACACAAAAAAAGATTATTAAAGTATTTGTTATAGCACTTTTATATAGGTAGAGTTCTTTAGTGAAAACGGTTGGGACTTTTATCGCCTGTGGTTGCTACGCTCCTTCAAATTTCTCTGTCACTCCTTTGCCCTCTCACATCTACCTCTGTTGAAAGCGTGCTACTCGACAGCACCTACTACCCCCCCCCTCCACACCCTTTCCAACCAAGGTATTCAGCCGTACCGTTTTGCCTGTTCGTGTGTCGTCGGTGTCGTGATCCAGCGTTCGGGTTAACCGAATCCACTGCGAATTCTGGAGTTTTGTTACGTTAGATCTGTTTGAACAGCAGAGAGCAACACCCATTTCAATGGTTGACTAATTGACTCGGATATTCTGGTTAGAAATTTATATGGACTTCAGAAGATGTTACTTCGGATTGGCGGAAGAATTTCATAACTATAAATAATCATTGGTAGATTAATATTTATTGATTGTAATTTTATCTCTTACTGTTTTTTTATAAGAATGATTTAAGAGATGTTTAAGGAATTTAGGCACCCATGAAAAATTGAATAATATGTATGAATCGTTTTTTGTGAAGTTCAGTCCACTGAACTATCATTGACGTAGGATGAGCCTCGTCATTGTTTTCCCATTGTTAGAGACTGTTAGGTAGACGGTTGGAATATATTGTCTTTATTCAGCGTGCGGATTGGACTGAGAAAGTAACTGTCCACCTGAATTTTCATCTTTGCTTCGTTCACTGTTACATGTTCGTTCAGTAACGGATCGTGCGTCAACAATGCAGAGCTCATTCCGGTTTGAATAAAGTTCAATGGCTTAGTCTCAAACGAATAACAACGAAGAAAAAGAAGGTTTTGTGGACTGAATCATCTAAACACCGTTGCGTAAATCTAAAATATTTAAGACAAAGCGGAGGAAACGTATTGTTAGAGAGAACATGAATTATCGTCACATTTAAGTAGCATGTACGTCAAGAAGCAAGTGGCAAATTTTAAAATCTTTGGGGATTATTTGCTTACTAATTTATAATATTGAACTGAAAGGAACATTCAATCCCAGGAAATGAAGACAACAGATAAGAGATTAGGTCTTTTTATTGTGTGGCGAGCATACGCAATTAGTAAGGTTCACAGCCGGACATTATCACCTGCCGTTAGACATCCACGTGCCATCGAGAGAATCCAAAAGACGAGCTGATCGCGTAAGTGGCAGCTTGCTGCCAACACCTGTACCTTGCAATGCAGTGTGTTTCATTGTCAGCTGTAATTTGGTAAACCACGCAACGTTCATAATACCTTTTCTTAGGAAGCACTTCAAGTGAATGGCTATACATTATCCACTAAAATATTTAAATTTCTTGCGACTTTTTACCCAAGAGCAATATACCTTACAACCTTAAGGGTCTGATGCATCAATGTCGTAAACTTTAATAAAATAATGAAAAAAAAAAACAATCAGGTTTTCGACAACAATGTGTTCGATATTTTCTATATATATGGAAACATCACTTTTTTCAGATGGGAATACTCTAATGAGTTGCTTGTTAAACATCTTAAGCATCTGAAAATTTGTCTTGTAAACGGCATCAGTCAGGGGTCTCTTGGAATCCCTGAAATGACAAACGACCTATTTTGCGGCACCTGCAGGTGTTGATAAGTAAATAGTCATTTTGTCATTTATCAACTTCGCAATTTGTCTGATTGGGCATGCAATTTTTCTCCCTGATTGTTGCCTCTCAACACTCAAGTACACGGCTATAAGAAAGTTTTGACTTGAGTAACGTATAGTCGTATATATTGTGAAGGCGAAGGTGTGTGAGATTATCGGCTGAGGGCGGATTACGGAGAGAAAATCCGGCAGAGTGTGTGGATGAGAGTGAAGAAGGTTCGAGGTGAGGTCCCGCTGCAAAATACAAGTTGGTAGGATATCGACCAGCCGGAAGTCTGAGTAGATGTTGCCATGGAGACGCTCAAGTCAATTTGACCTGGGCCAACAGTCACTAGCATACTGATGCATAAAGTCGTTCGGTTATTTATGCATACAGTCTTTTGTTATACAAAAATATGTTTGTCCTCAAGTCCTTTAAGTCATCAAGGCTGTTCAGTGCATATATCCAGCTCTGACGTCGGCGTTAAGGACGAACGCGTTTCGCCTGAAGAAAAAACCAGAGGCTGCCTCACCAACTTACCATCTTTGTTCAAGTGATTCGAAAGTGACCGAAATATTAATATAATGTGTCATTTGTATTTTTATACAAATGACATTTTTATATGCCAATTTTGTCTTGATATATTTAATTTTTAATACTAATCATATAAATGCATTTGCAGAATGCTTTCATTCAAGCAATAGGTTTTATTGATACTTGGTACCAGCATTTTATTTATTAGCAGTAACAAGCAGTACGGCCTTAAGTTAAGGAATCTTAAGAATAAAGAAGTTATAGCTTCATATGAGAATGTGTTCGAGACTCTTGCTAACTACATGGCGCGCATTCTGAAGTTAGTCTCGGTATCTATACATACGGATGATACTGGATATTTATACGCAACTAGAATGCATGACACATAAGTTTAAAATAGCTTCTGTACGTTCCATTAAACGAGGCATGTGATGAAATGTCCTCCGAATCGAAGGGAAATCAAGTTTGATGTTTTTCAGATTAACTCAAAAAGATCCAAGTGGATCTAAAAGTCGCTCAGAGTTGTGTTTGGATCTGAAAAGAAAAGATACAATATGCTTAAAATTTTCCACTAATGAGGTATAATGGATTCACAAAGGCTATTTGTTATTTTATAAAAATAACTACTTATATTCTCATCATTTGACGTTGGTTTATTTGGAAACACTAATTTTGGAATCAAAGCCAATATTGACCTATATTATATAATAGTAGACTCAACTAAAGAGAATTTAATTGAATTGATTTTGCAATATTATAATAATTAATACCACATAAATTATAAGACTGCCAGTATATTATTTATATTTGATACTGATTAAAAAAAAATATTTGGGAAAGTTGATATGCATATATATTTATAATTTTTGACTATCGATTGAAAATTTTATTATTTTTTAAATCTGATTTCTCCGTCAGGATAAGTACCAAATGAACTGGTATCACAAAGCCCTTAGTTGTTTCGTAGCTCTCTCCCCTTTCGATCTCTCGTCACCCCTGTTCGCCTTTGGTTGTGCAGCAGCATCATCTTGCACCCGGCTCTTTAGGGCTCACGTGATGGTCCCCCATTCGATGGCTTAACCTCCACTCTGTTTGCACTGGGTGACACGATAGTTAATAATTGTTTTATAAATTGCCCAATATATTTAATCACCGCGTATAATCAAAATAATGAATAGATTTTCTAAAGATGTTAAATAATTCACTACATTTTCTTAGATTTTCTCAATATTCATACCAAATTCTATATATGCATATATTTTGGCTAAAATAAACGGAATTATTTTCAACAGAGTTGATAAAACCCTCGATGAAACCTTATACTTAAGAGTTTATACTTCCGGTTTGTTACCAACTTCTTACCAGTTGCATTTAATTTACCGGTTCATTGAATCTGCGATTTTTCTTCACAATGATAATTTATGAATTAATTTTTCAATTTTTTAGACAAAAAGAGATCTTGAGAAAGCATGTAAAGAGATATGTTCTTTAATATCTGGACACAGTGTAAATCTTGTTGTGACAACTCCGCACCCCATTGTCGATCGAATGATTATATTACGTCACCCATCTGGTTAGCCCGCCCACGTGTATAAGTGTATATGTATGTATTTAATTCTTACGCAGTGCGTTCTAATATAGACAGGGGTCGCATTGTGCGTAAGCCTCGTATTTGTGTGCGTTGAACCCCTAAACATGGATTGGTTCGATGCGTAGAAGCTGGAAGAAATTTCTTTGTTCGACAACCTACCGAAAGATCGAGTATAGAAAAAAAGCACAATTTATGATCACGCATAATTCGAATCATTAGAAACCTTTCGCAAGTGAATAATCACTTTTCGATGAAATACTTAAACACTCAAGAAGTCCACTTAGCTTCAATTGAGCATCAAATTAATCTTGCAGCTTCGATCTTCTTGAAAACTGATTTGAACTAAAATCGTAATCCCAAAAGTATGCAATATAAATGACCATATACTTGCTTTGTTCGCCAAGAGGACTATTAATAGTTTTAGTGTTTGAAGTATATGTTTCTATTGCAGCTAGAATTCTTGTGAAAGTAACACCTAAACATATAATCGTTCATAATT
The DNA here is from genome assembly GCA_904066015.1 of Synergus gifuensis. Classification (NCBI taxonomy): domain Eukaryota; kingdom Metazoa; phylum Arthropoda; class Insecta; order Hymenoptera; family Cynipidae; genus Synergus; species Synergus gifuensis. The sequence continues at coordinate 3,491,919 of CAJFCO010000086.1, forward strand.
GATGCAATAGTTGTGAAATCATTTTGGCATTTTTTTTCATAGAACGCAATTTAGAAAGGCAAAAGAGATCGAAGCTACATTATTGCAAATAAGTTTTTATTGAATTCCAACGTTATTATTGAATATACAGAATATTAAATAAATTTATAAAAAGTAAGAATATTAACATAAGGTTTCAATGTATAATTGTACACTTAGTATCAAAGTGACCATATTTTATCAAACTCAAGAGTAAAATAATCACAGGAAATTGCTCAAGGTCAAAGAAGGTTGCTTCACAGTCTCTCAAAGTTAGAAAGTCGTTAATAAAGAATACATTTAATTGAAGTGGTAATTGAATTAGCGATGAACTCAGCCAACTGCCTTGTTGGTAACGATTAGTTCACAAATTCATTGGGCTGGAAAGTTGAAGCAAGGTGAATTGAAAGGTACGATTAGCAAAAGGTGATTCAAGAGATTCTTTATCTGTACAAGAGGTTGAATACAGCTACAGCTAATAAAATTTAAATTTCTCGATTATGATGATTTGTTTATTATTTTGTAAATATTTGAGGTTGTTTTTTTGCAAATTATACAAAATTATACAAAATTATACAAATTATATGCCTATTCCTGACTTTCAAGAAATCTTGGAATCTTGGATTCTGACTAACAATAATAAGAACTAGGTGGCTGATGTCCTTTAAGGATACAGAGAAAGAAAATCAAGTGGTGTGGTTCACGGGGATTGTTGGCAATCTCATACTGACGCCCTATTTCCTCCTACCCTATGGTAGCCCATAATCGTTTCTCTCGCTCTACTCCACGTTCAACATGGCAGAGCGCGAGGAGAAGCTCTAGCTAGTGGCGTCCCTATTTCATCCCTCGTACCCCAATCGCCATTCTCATTCCCATCCTATACCCAACCACTCTCACCCACCAGGGCACAACCACCCACCTATCCAGCCCACCAACCAGCCATACCACGCAGTAACACCCGACCGACAGATCAATACGTACCAACTACCAAGCTTCCTCCAGATTATCATTCTATCCGTCCACTATGAGGGAGGCGAAATCAAATCGACAACCTGGAGGCCATTTACGGATAATCGATCTTTGTATTTTAAAGCCAAAGCAACCAGCAATACCCTTTGTGGTCAAAGATCCGGTATATTAACTCGTCTCCTTTAGATCTTAAGTTTCAGAGATGCTTCATCTCCAAAGGGTTAAACTGATTTACCTTTTACTGAATTCAGAGATCTAAAATCTCTATTTTTTTAAAATATAGGTCAAGGCAAAAAGTGAAGCAGGTTTCAGAAATAATGGAAATAAAGGTAGAGATATTTGAAATATTTTGCTAAGGATTATTTCATCATGATTTTGTTATACTTGTACTTGTACATATTTGAAACCGTGTGAACTCATAGAACTTTTTTTTTATTTGAAATAACGTATAGATTTTCTTTCACAAAGAGGAGTGAGATTTTTTATGAGATAGAGGTCACGTGCCATTCGTGAACGCGTATGGGGGAGTTCTGTACCAATCGCTTTAATAATAGGGCTACTTTCCTATAGGAGTCTATAGCCCACATCGTAATTTTATATAATGCAATTAATAGTTTATTCATGCTACGTCTACTACACTCATCGTTTAGTTCCGTTACTTGTATAAGGAAGTAGTCTGAAGTGCATATCACAGAACAAAGTATATAGATGTTTGTACATATTTACTTTAAGTCGTGAGAATATTTTATAAATGATGTAAGTTCGAGAAAATTGTTTCTAAATAAATATTAATTTAAATATCATATATAGAGTATATATTATGAAGACTAGAGTTAACTTTGAATTAAAGAGCAACAGGTGCCTTGATCATCGAACGTGCTTAGCCATACAACGAAATACTGCTGACATCAGGTGGAAGCATATCTACTACTTAAGTAGTAGAAAAGAAAAAAATTCTGAACTCTATGAATCTTCTATGAAACACGATTTTGTCGTAAAAGAAATTTTTGATAATTATCTGAAATCATCTGAGCCGGGTTTAAATAGTTTTGCATTACATTATAAATAATGCTTTGTTTTGTGATAAAGGGCAATTTTCCTGGATGAAAAAATTGTTTGAATCATTGCAAACCACACATTTCAAGGTAGCCGCAAAATGCGTCACAACGCGTTGGAGTAGAGCTTTACGTCATGAAGACTTCTATGACGTCAGTGGCGTTGCGAGATTAGCTTCATGGGGGTGTTTTCGCTTAATGTTAGAGCGAAATGCCATTTCGTGATTCCCTAGAAAGGTCAGAAAGTAGGATGAGATGAAATCAAGAACAGTAATTCAGTTGCTATTGATCTACTTTTCTGGACATCATCTAACACAAAAAGTATATATCTTCTATTAATCAGATTGCTAAATTAGAAAATTACAATTGTCATTAGCACTAGAACATTCATTTTATGTGTTCATATTCTAGAAAACAAAACTCAATATAATTCTGAATCTTGACCCACTTATTGTTATAGTATCAAAAATTACCACAGATGTCCAAGTTTTCGACTGACCTGCGGAAAATTGCTAAATCAGTCTTATAGATGACGGAATCTCAATACTCTACCTATAAAGAATTTATTGATTTCGATGAAATTCGTCGATCGGCGAACAATAAGTCGCGTTAAACATAAGAATGGAATAAGACGCAAGTTCTCCCTTCATCTCTTTCTTCGAGGTTGGACAGCTAGAATGAGAGCATAAATCGAGGATGAAAACTTTTTGGGAACATTTACCAGTCGGTAACACATACAAACGTGTATGGGATTTTATCTGGCGGTACTCGGGGATGTTGCGGGTTGATTTATCGCTTGTCGTTGCCATGGAAACCTCGGCGTGACTGGCTTGCGCGACACCCTCATATCCGAGTCGACTCTCTGGTTTGCTCTATCCCTTTCTAGTCTCTTCCCCGTTCCAACAAATTCTCCTCGACCCCCTTCGTCCTATCCATCTACGCTTCTACGCTACGCCACCCTTATGCCGACCACACCAACGCCACGAACTTCTACATTCTACACCCGATTCACCCTCCAGCCTACCCAACTTCTCCGTCTTCCTCCTTCGGATATGCACCCCACGCCACTCGCAGCCCTACTCCCACACGAGCTTCAAACCCCCTGAGAACGTCAAGGAGGCGACTTAATGCCGACGCGACGGAGTTCCCTACCCACTGTACAGAATTCCCCGTATCATCCACGCAAGCGCCGAATACACTTCGTGACCCTTTAAAGGATACCAATTCTTCGGAAGGATAAAGGATCAACAAATCTAAAGAAAACACTGTCTATTCGTCTATAGCAGCGAGATTCCTTTTTTAAGGTTTTCTAGGCTATGCAGAAACCCCTTTAACCAAGAGTATCATGTCTCGTTGAGCAATTATGAAGAAAAAGGATTGGAGATAATAGATATGATCCATCATCTGTATGAAGTATTATACGTCCTTTCTATAAAAATCCTTTCCTTTAAAAATCTATTCAGACAATGGGCAACAGTTTTTCTGGATCGCAGATCTTAAATTTTATCAAAATTGATCTACTAAGTCTTTGACCTAGTAGAGTAACTTTGGAACAGACTACAGACATTAGCAATGACTACATCTTCTCAGTAACGGATTGTAATAGCAGAGGATAAATCAGGATTCATAATAACACATGATAAATAACGCATGATAAACTTATTAGTAATGGATATACAAGCAACAAATACTTAGGTACAAAGGCGACAAATACATAGCCACAAAGGCATCAGAGTTATGCTCAGTATCATGTATGAAACAAGACCCAGAGAACCTGTTATATTCGATTTCCCTAAGGGTGTGACCTGGTGACAAGAAATTTTCTACTCAAGTAATAAGTTACATGCCAGTTGAGGAACATAAATTCCCAGGCTAATTACAATCCAGTAACAAATCGCAACAAAAGACAACGCATGCGCATTGCTATTTTCAATTATCAGTCATCTCGACTCAAAATCGACCCAATTTAGGGTCAAATTGGGTCGAATTTGTTTTGCTAAAGCTTGTTTTGAGTTTGGGTCAATTTTAAGTGATTCTGGATCCAGTTGACACAATAAGACTGTGGTTGGTTGGATCGGTATTTTTAATTAATTTATACTTAATACAAGTTGTCATATTGTATAATTACAATAATAATTACAATGAATGTTTATAAACAATTTTTAATTTGAGATTTGTAATATTTTTGATATTTTTGGAAATTATATTACATCCATTATATTCTATATTCAAGATGCCATTTGAAGCTTATAAGTTTTTGTCCTTCTGTAAAGTGCGCAGTGATCCTTCAGTTGAAGGATCTATTATTTTTCGAACAATGTAACGATGCGCGAAACATCGTTAATACAATTGTCTCCCGGAAGAGGCAGCACCTCTCGGAGGTTACAATTTGCGCGAGAAATTGAATTTGCTGAATTTAATTAAATGAGAAATATGAAAATAAAATATGATTAATTTAAAGAATTTGTTAATGAATAGTTGAAACAAGAGAGAGATTGGTAATTCAGGGACATTTCTTAGCGACTCGACTTGATTAAGCATTTAATAAATTATGTGTTATCAAAGACTTCATTTAAGGTCCAGGAAGCTATAATGTTAATCTCGAAAGGATGTATATAATAAATATCGCAAATAGAATAAGTTATAAATATTAAGAATTCGTGCCAGATTAGGGTTTAGCCTTACATAGGATGTTTAAGAAATAAAGTTTGAGTTATAGGATAGATGAAACGAATGGTTTAAAACGAATGAGAGTCGAATATACTTTTAATAAATAAACTTAACAACGAATTGCTCTTTGTACTAATCTCGACATGTAATTAAAAAGAGAATTTATGATGACTTAAATGGAGTGAGAGTGAACGTAGCTAACCATAGGGAAGTAATAAATTTAATGATTTGTCAAACTGTTTGGTAAAGAATTTCGATAGTACTTCAACTTTGTTTATTTTAAGGTATCGTGGAATCGGGTCTGTTAATCTTCTATTAGCTCGTAAAATCGCTTCTACGAATTATGGTAAAGTCATACGTTAGGGACTAGTGTGGGTGGAGACAAAACCTTGATTGGATGAACGACCATAAAATAATTAGAGTAGGATTGCGCAAAGGATCCCTATGCATGCGCAAGGGCTCGAGGATCTGACTTCGATCGACGGACGAGAGCAGATTTTCCCGACCTCTCGAAGACATACTTTGTCGCTCGCGTTTCGTGAAATAAATTGTTAGAGTTTGGACTTAGAATATTTTCTCTATAATTCGGACTTAGAAATATCGTTGATTAATTAACTCATATCAAACAGTTTTCTTTGAATAAATGAATTAGTTTACCGGTGTAATTCTCAGTGTTAATTAATTTAATAATCCTTATTCCCGAATTTAAAATAATTATTTTACATAGACTTTTAGGTTTTTCTCTGATGTGGACTTCAATAACGACGAGATAGGAGCTCTTCAGCTTCAAGTGGAAGAACCCAACCTATATTACAGATTATTTTAGTGATAAAATAAATTATTAATCAGACTTTCAGTTTGCCATTTAAAACGGAATTTAAATAAATTCGATTTGCCGCTCAAACCCATTAACATTCGTTACAACAAGGAGTCTTGAACGACATCGATCGTTGGCAGAGGAAAATAAGCTTGGAGTTTAAGTATCTGCATTATCTTGAACAGATACTCGATTCTTTCTCAGTATATCAGCAGTTGGAAGAAATGAAACCTGCATGATCTACTTGTCTTTTATCCACACAATAAATATTTTAAATTTTCATATTCTGTAAACAAATCAAATCTAAATAATCTAAATCGCTGAGTTTTTACAAAAAGTATCAAGATATCCACTGATATCAATTTTTAGGGTAATTATACAAAATGATAGATTAAAATTTAGTAAATTAATTTTCAGGTGAATAATTTAATTATTTATATAGTAGGATTAGTAGGATACAATTTAATTTTACTGGGAAAATCTGGGAATAAAATCACTGGGAAAATCAAAATCTGTTTTTATATTATATAGAGAGAAAAATAATTTGCTGTTATATAATTAGTATATTAAAATAGAGTAAAATAAGACGAAATAATGTTTTAATATTAAAAATTTGTAGATAAATTATTACAAAAAGGTAGAACGTAAAAATACGTAAAATTGTGGATTTCTGGAGAATCTGGGAATATTCTAGAGTCGGTCTCATTGTTATTGACCCGCTTGTTTCTGTGGCGTCATTGGCAGCAGATAGGCCATCAACTGAAGCACTGCGTGAAAGGTCACAGGCGCAACCCTGCGCACCAGTGTACTTTACTTTTGACCTTCATGCTAATTTTTAGGTATATGCTTTTCATGCTTCATTTTTTTAAATCTTGTGACCTTCGCTTATTCAATAAATCGATTGAGATATAATTATAATCTAGCAAATTATTAAAGCATTTTGGCTTGTACAATGTACACTCCACCTCAAAATTAATCAATCCTTGTAACGACATGTTATTAGTTATACAGTATAGTAGTAGTAGTAGTCGTAGTGATGATTGATCGAACAATATTTCAAATTGTGATACAACAAAACCTTTGAGACAGTTAAAAACAAGTTACAGTCAATAATGACTTTCAGAAATATATTTTTCATATGTTTAATATTAATTTCAGAATATTCTTAATTTAATTACTCATCGATATGTAACCGGATATGCCCGCAATACTGTTTGCAATATTTCATCTTAATTGTTTGCTCCAACTGCATTACAGAGACGCATTTGTCATACTCTCATTTGTTAAAACACCAATATTATTGGAATTGTCTCTCGTCAATAAGTTTGTGTACAGTGGCTATTTACAATATGTATTATATTATCAATAAAACTTCTAAGTTTTTAAAAAATTTCAAGAATTTATGGAACTCATTAATGACAATGAAACATGTGCATCCGATGTCATTCGGTCATAAGCTTATAAGTATATAAACATGCAGAAACAGTAGTGTTTCAGTCGTACAAAAAGTTTGAAACATTTCAACAGTCATAACTTAAAAAGACTATATAAAGTTACAAAATTTCTAACCATGGGTGTCTTTAATTTTAAGTTGTCGCTTGCCATTTTCGTCGTGTTATTCGGAATATCTCAGGTAAGAATTGAATGCACATGAGTTTCTGCAAAGCTTGATTATGATAATCATTAAAAAAATTTGGTGAGCGTGCAAAAGCCAAAAGGGAAACACGTTTTATTGATCAGTGATATCTATTTAAATGATCTCCTTTTGATGTGTTTCAAGAATAATTTATTGTATATGATCTTTTAGGCGTTTTTCCTCGGAAATTGGCAGGAAAGAAGTTTGCGAAGACAAGGAGTTTCACAGGAGACCATCAATGCTGTACATAGAGAGATCTGCAATCGAAGATGTACAAACGGAACTGGATTATTTTTCATAAAAAATCAATTGTATTGCGCAACAGCATGTAGTGATGTGTTGAGCGAGACTTCTACCACTTCAACCTCGACTTCAACAACTTCTACCGCTTCGTCAGTGTGATTTTAAATTTGTATACACAAATAAAGTGAAAAAATTGGCTACTTCAGTAATATGGTTCCATCTCTCAATTACTCAATTAGTTACAGAAATAAGTTGAAATTCAACTTTGACTTTATTAATTAATTAATATGTGCCACATATGTCCTTTTCGATCTGAAATATAATGCTCAGAAGTTGAGTTGCCTGGAACTTCCCGGATACGTTATATACTATTATATCCTAAAGGCATCCTTTACTATTCGAATTAGAAACTGGGTCGGAATGCGCAAGAACGTAGACATATGTGCATATGTAGGTACAAACCAAAGCCCATATACCTCTGAGCCTGTCTGGCCGCACTCTCAATTATGAACTCCCAGATTTGCTCAGCATACGGAGCACTTACTTTCGAGACAAACGGGTTTCTTATGTCACACATTGGGTCTCGTGGTACGTTGACGAATGTGCCTCCAAGTCATAGATATTCGCGATAGTCGACCTCCGATTCCAAAAGAAAGTACAAATAGGAACCTAGAGTCTGTAGCCTTGTAAAAAGGATGAAAACGCGGATGTAAATTCTTTTGAAGGTTTATTATAGACTTTAGACTGGACTGCATTGTGTTGTAATACTTCATATGTGATATTAAAGCATTTGAATACCTGTAACTATCCTAGTTTAATCTTATCAAAATTGGCATCACGTAGTCATTTTCTTGTGCAGAGTATAAATTCTTACAGCCCGGAGACCTAACTTTGGCTTCAGTTATGTCCAAACTTTTTCTTTTTCTGCTATTAGAAAACTTCCTGGAGTAAGAAATATATGTAGTGTTATGCGTTAAGACAATTATAACATTTTTTTATTAGCAAATGTTATTCCAGTTTCAACTTTATCAGTAACTTCTTAACACTCTCATTGGACTGTGATCTCATGTTACTTTTTCCTCTCTAATTGCAGCAACAAATCACATCACGTGCTGTACGCGTTCCGGATGGTATAAACAAAGTATTACTACTTACAATTAGAAACAGAGATTTTCTCTAGGAGGTATCTCCAACATCGGGATTCCAGATTGCGCAAAACGCATGTGACGAAGCGAAAGTTGATCTTTGCAAGTCAGAATGCAGTCGCTGATGGTACGATCAGGGTCGGTTAGCTGATACTCTCCTCGTAGACGAGAATCGTTACGACCAGATTACATCACTGAAAATTATTGAATGGCACCGTAGCAATCTTCGTGGAAAAATGTATCTAAATAAGAGCATTTCATGTCGATGGTTGCAGGATAAACAGATTAAACAGTTAACGAGTGTGAACGAAACAACCTAGTCATTTCATTATAAAGGTATGCAAATGCCGTGTTTAAAGAAAGTATATAGAGTAAAATTACTAGCTGATAATATCTTCAGCGAAACAAGAAGACAATGGGCCAATAATTTAATTTATTATAAGATCGAAAGATCAAATCATTGGAAAAATCATGTCTGGAAGAGTTACATCTTCTTTTTAGGAGGAAGTACAACTGATTAATGTTCTATCTTAAAAGAAAACGACTTTTAGTCTAATAAAATAAATGCGTGAATTCGAGGTATATAAACACGTTACATATTGAGGTCACAATTGCCAAAAATGCCAAGGTTTCCTACAGCTTTCGGCAAATAAATTTCTTTTTCAGCATTTCACCAACCAAAGAGTCAAACTATGGCGTGAATGTGGGGAACGCCCAAAGGATCCTATCCTATATACCTACGTATACGCGGTGATCGAGTTTCGGTGCTGTAATCGACCTTACGCAATTAGGTAGGCGTACTTGAGGATTAAAAGAACGCCATGCAAAAGCATGGCGTTTACACAACAATACACCTGGGTCCTGAACATTTCTTCTCAAATTTTATCTCTAATGTCTTGACCATTAAGAATTTAATGTGTTCTTTTTATAATTCCATCAATTTTTGGAACTTTTCCATGAAATCAGTTTTACAATATACACGGAGAAAAATGGATATTCAAACTTAATATCTAGATATTCAAAAAATTGAATTACAAATATATTCATCTTAAATATCTAGATATTCATCCTGTTGAATATCTTAGATAGTTGGTCATCGATTTGAGTATCTAAGATATTGAGGCTGAATATCCAGATACTTAAACTGAATATCTTTAGATGGATGTCACATAGTTCAGTATCCAAGATATTAATCTTGAATATCCATTTTTCTCCATGTATAATAATAATAATAATAATTTTTCCAAACAGAAAATTGAATTACAAATATTGAAAAATGTTTTGCGCAAGTTCAGAAATTGTTAATCGGAGTGTGGTGCGGAAAACCCTCATTCAAGACAAATTAAACCAAGGTCGATGTTACGACTCACCTTTTATATTATATACCTTTCTTTGCTTAAGAGTGTTGTAACCCTTGCGTGAGGGTACACCATGCATGAGATAAGCCATGCGCGCATTTCTGTAGTTTATATGTTTTTTTCTTAATTGTATTAAATTTCCATAAAATTTGTTTTAAAAAAATGATTTCTTACCGTTAATCAGTGTTTTATTATTACAACTACATTTTAAAGAGGACAAAAAGGTCTAATGACCTGCGAGCAATATGTAATAAAAAATTTCAAGTTTGATTTTGAAAATAATTTTTTGTATACTACACGCACATTTAATAATTTTGGACCAACGCTGCAACGTCGCAAGTACTTAACTCGCACTTTACTAGCTAAGAGGCAATTCCATAGGTTAATGGATGCTGTAGCTTACACTTAAATTTTAAATAACGATCGCCATAAACCTGCCGTATTGCAGGCACTGTTCTCATTTTTGTATTCGCATCACATGAGAAGGTGTTCTTGTTTTTCACTTACGGATGTGAAGAATGTATTCGAATAAACGTGGAGAAAAATCAAAATTTATTTAAATTCAAAGTAAAGTACATATATATTGCATTCGTTGAATCTAACGTTCAATTAAGAATTGAAGAGATTATACGAGTGGGTTAATTTCATGAGATGAACAAACAGTCGGTAATCCGTTTGATCAGAGATCGCATCCTGAATCTAGAACAAGGATACATACTGAGAGAAAGGAGCCGTTTTAATCAAGACTACCATATGGGTACCGATCAAAGACCAGAGCCAATATCGTTATTAAGATAACCGAATGTCTTCACGCCTGAACTGCTAAATTAATTATGATGATCTCATTAAAAGCTTCTAAGAGGTAACCAATATTTCTAAAACATCTGATTTGATTAATAATGAAAAAAACGATCATAGTTTAAAAATTACGATAGGATTTCACACGATTGAACTTACAGGAAAAAAGACTGAAATGTGCTTTACAGATCCTGGAAGTTTCTCCGCGGGACCACCACGAAGCGATGTTGATTACTTCTTAGTCAACTTTACGTTTTATTTTTTTTCTTAATAACTATTGGTGGTCCCATGATGAAACTTACAGGAACATAAGCCATAAATATGCTTTATAGGTCCTTCAAGTTTCATCGCGGTACCACCAGTAGTTGATGAGAGAAAAAATAAAACCTAAGAGAAAAATTCTTATTAGTTGTTATTGATCTTACCACATAGAGAAAAATACATAATAGAACAAATATTTTATAGATAAAAAAATGTAAAATCTAATGTTTTAGTAGAAGGTGCAAACCCTGGTCTAAATTCTTAATTCTTAATCCAAAAACTTATTAATTATTCTGGTATGTGTATGAATCACAATATAGTCAAGTCGACAAGATGTTATTCTGTGATCAAGGCGGATATAAATGAAAGCCTACGTTTCATAAGGTAGACCACGCCAATTTAAAATTAGGCTGGGATTCGGAGATCGTAAAGATCAAGAACTTGAAATGCTCTTATTGTTTGAACCTTTATGGATCAAAATCATTTAGTATATATCTTTTTCTTCAGATGAATTTCTACACGACATGATTCGTACATTTGTAATGTTTGTTTGTGAAACAGCAGTTGAGGTCAAAGCAGGAGTGAAAAATTGAATACATTTGCCTGATTCTGTGACACCAGAAACATCGAGTTGCTTTCGCAGGTTTGTGAGTTGAGGAGAAAGTATCTTCACGTGGAACGAGAAGTGATAAGCTAGATTGCTAGACAGCGATCTTGATCCAAATCTTTATGGAGAACAAACAATTTTATTTTTTGTAGCCAGTGGCCCACCTGAGAATTTCAGCTGAATTCACTGTTAATAATGTCCAATTTAAAATTGAAAAAATACATTTAACAAACATTTTTCATTGTGAGGCTTTTAGAATATTGAAAAATTTATAGGTATTTCTTAAAGATTTAAGTCGATCGTCAAGAATGTAAAAGTATAACGTTTTATTAACTTACATGCATGAAATACAATTTCTTGAACTTGTAAATTCTATTCCCTTTATAAATAATATGACTATTGGATAAGCGACTAAGAGTTTGCTTGAATTAATCTTTCTATAACCAATAAAGTTATTATTACTGCAATGAACATTTTTCATCTTGACATTAACATGTTATTTTCATTTTAAAGCAAAATGTAACTATTTAGTATTTATGCTATGTTTGTGAACTCGTGAAAATAATAAAATCTCATGATTTAACGAGCCTCGTAAAAGTCGTACTAATTACGCCAGTCATTGCAACATGCATTTCGTACTTTCGATGATCCTGTCAAAATCTGGCGTCTCGTTCCACACGCAAAACTGCAGATACATAATAATTTTCACGCAGTTGTTCAAATTGTGCTGGTGAGAGGGAGAATTTTGAATGCATATAATCACTAAATTTTGCACGACATTATAAAAGTACATAATAATTATATTGCAGATTGCGCACTTTTCAACGAACTTCTTAATGTAATTGGGCAAGTATTTCAAGTCTCAATTCCAGTTTAACTGAAAATAAATTCTTGATAACTCTAAAAATAATTTTAAAACATACAAATATATTTGTATACATGAATTTATATTATTTCATTTACATAACATCTATTGGAGAATACAGTGATAATATATGATTTAGAGACCTCCGGAAAACTTTGGTGAACAGTAATATTCATGAAATAATGGTATATGGTATGTGCAGTAAAAACTAGTAATTTCACCTTCGATTACATGCGAAAACCAATACAAAAATCAAAATATTTTTATACCATTGCAGACAAGTCTACATTCATCTTGAGAAGCAAACTAGCGTGACCGGACTCTGCCACTTGCGGAACGGATTCAATACAAATTGATCGACAATCAACGAAAGAAACTCGACTTACCTAAAAGGAATTTGCTACCAATTTCACTTTCAAACAAAAATATTTACTGAAATTCTCTTTATTGTCAGTAATCATCAGTGATAATTGTACTATTGATAGCCAATGAATTCTAAAATGTCCTGAAATGTATTTTATACCATATATCATATCATCATATCATATATTGATCATATCATATACCCTTTCCTACTAAATTCCAGTAGTGGAGAGAGAGTACTTGGAGAGCTTTCAAGAACTTCAGATTACAGAATTCAAAGTAGGATAATTCTATACATTTTTCACGTTTAAAATTGAAAATTAAAGTTACAGAATTGCCGCATCAGTACTCCTTAATTACTTGGTAACTTTTTCTGCAGACAAAGCCAGACGGAAGCGGTATAAACGTAACCCTGAACACGTAACCAAGGTGCAAGAAGCAGACAGAGTGTCGATCTTTGATATTTTTTTTCAGTTTCTTTTATAATCCCCCATTTTCACGTCACTTGAAAGCTCATTTTAAAGGAGGGGATCAGACTGGACACTGGTCAACACTTGCCCAGAGAAAGGAAAAGCGTATATGAATCTTCTGAGGCAGCTTCTTATTTACGCCTGGCTTATACATTGTGAACAGTTCTTACTTCTCTGTGCGGTTCTCCAGGTTCTCCAGTGAGGACCAGATAAAGGACAGCAAAGTGGGTCTGTGGTTTCCGAGACAGTTGGACGTTTAGGATTCTCCCCTCCCTCCTATTCTTGATAGACCTCCCCCTTCGCTGACGGTCACTTTTACTTTTACGGTTACTTTTGGGGCTCTCTTTTGCGTCCCACCCCAAGACACTCTTTCGATAAAGAACTATGTTGAAGTATACCGGCTAGAAGGGTCGACTTTAAACGATTGAGCAGTGAGTCCGTAACTACCGGTACTGACTGTTCGGGAGAAAGACTCTTATGGTAGATTGTGGTTGATTTCAAACTCGTGTGTGTTGTGATATATAGATTGTATTCTTCCGATTTGTATTACTTGTAGTTCAAGAAATTTAAATAGAAAGAAGAATTTCAAGAGAATGATTGAGAGGTGAGTCTCAAGATTTTCCTTATCAAAATTTAACTGTATATTAATTTATAATAATGTGTAACACGCCACTTTGAATTAACAATTTAATCTAGATTCTAGAAAATCAATTTTAACAGCTGTCGGCCATTTTTTTCGTTAAACGTGTCGGTTCCATTTAAAATTTTACACGGTTTTCTGAAAAGTTTTTTTTGAATATCTCCTACATAATTAGACACTTCGAACAAGCCTTTTACAGCTTCTCTGTATATAAAAGGCTTTTTTAGAATATTATATCATTAATTTTTGTAACTGCTTCGATTAAATGTCACACGTTCCATTGAATGAAATTAGCTCTAGTAGATATCAAAATGATATTCTCTTTGGGTTATAAAATATATTTCTTTATCCATGCCTTGGTAATCTGTGCCCTAAAGGAATCGAAGCTTTATAAAAACTGATATAAATCTATCTTTACTGGCAAAACGCTCCCATTTTATACGAACCTCAAGAATTATGCCCGCAATATTTATGTGATTTATTGAAAATTGTTGCAACTCGGATGATCTTGACCCTATTTAGAAATAATTTGTATAAATATGTGAGCATATTTAATTTAATAGAAGTAATGTTCAACTTTGGCATAAAATCGAAAATTTATTGATAAAGACTAGCATCACTCTTTCAAGTTTCATTAGCAATTTTTTTAATGAAGAGCCATCACGTCGGGCTATGCATGTCATTATCTACTGTAGAGACTATTAAAAAAAGTTTACATTAAAATTTAATAGGTAGAGAATATTTTTATAAATTTTATTACTTTGGGTTAAAAAATCTATTATTTTGGAAGATTTATTTTAATACGAGTTTCCCAACACTAAATTTTCATAGCCCATCGAATGAAGTCGTTTTTACAACTTTCGCCCCACGATACAATTTTGCTAAAAGCATTACTCTGAAAATCAGCATCGCCTTTGGTCAGCAGAAACTATCATAAAATCTTAAGTGAAGCCTTTACGCAATTATGAATTTAATTGGATTGACCAAAGTTCCGGTAACAAGAGTCCTAATATGAAAATCGATTCTCTTTGAACAACAACACGTTCGGTTGCACTTTAGGGCCTTTAGGACACGAAATGTGTAAAATTTCTCAATATTAGACCTTAGTGTCTGTGTATCCTTTGTAAATTGTTCGTTAGGGATCCTGTGAAAAGTGAAAGGAGAATCAAGGCAACCACGAGAAAGTATTCCATGCTTTATTTCGAGCACTCTATCAGTTCGCATCTTGTGGTCGTTACGCATCACATTATTCCGAGTTCATGATCCTCCAGACAATTGCGCTTATGGGAGCAAGTGAGAGAAAGAAATTGTCTCTTACAACATAATTATAAAGAAGAAAATCGCCAGTGATGACTGAGTGTGGCTGGATAAATGGATAAATGGATAATTGGACACGCATGATCAGATGATTCAAAAACATTTTTTAGTCAGTCAACTTTCGATTGTTCATATATCGTATGGCCATTTACTTTCTATGACAGTTGTTTAAATTATATAAAATTCATTTATTCAAATATTCATGTTATGAAAGTTATCGTTTCATTGTTTATTCAATAGTAGTTTAAAAATAAAGAAGTGATTAAACCTCACTCAATCAGTTGTCGAAGATAAATTAATCTGTTAGAAAAAACAATTACATTTTCATGTAAGGATTGCGAAGTAAACAGGAATCCCTTATAAGTATTCCTGTTATGGGATAAAACGACACTTTTACACGATAATGCGAGTCTAGTTCTTGAGAAAAAAGAAGTTGCTTTCTTTTTAAATAAATTACAATGTTTCGCATTAGTGGATGTGGGAACGATTAAAGTGTGGAATAAATCTGTCACAATCTATATTGAGAGATCGCTGAGGTAGATCTTCAATGATGCATACGATTCAAATTGCCAAGAACATTCAATGAGTTTCACTTACAACACGTGACAGTGCCTTGGGCACCTAAAGTTGGATTTCACTTAGGGGGTATGTCATCTATCGTTTCTCTTGACGCCGTGAGACATTTATTCGCTTTTTTCATCGAAGATTAGAGCGCGCTATTTGATAATTAGAGATCACATGTTCCAATGTGAAGCAACACATGTCAAACGACAGACTCATGGTAGAACATAATGTGGTCTATCATACTTTTTCGATCAACACTTTTAGAACTGCGAAACATCAAACGACGAATCTCAAAGCAGTAACTGTTGGCAATTGTATATGTACTTTCTAAATTGAATCTCGAAATGTAAATTATTTCAACTGACAATCAAATATTACGTACTTGGTTTCATAATTCAAAAAAAGGAATGTGTGTTCAATCAGGAAAAATTCTTTAAATAACAACCTAGATTTGTATAAAACTTGTATCTCTGTGAAATGTCTCACTACTTTTTTTTTATTACGTAGAAAAATAATTCGAATTCTGTGGTAGTTTCTCCTTGCAACGATGCAGAAAATTTCATAACAATATTAAGAAATTAATTCATTGCGTGGAATATAATAGATATAATATATATACCTACAAATATTGTATATCGCTTCTTGTAAAAATGTGAAATTCAGGTCTTTTTCCACCTATTCCTCCACTGATTGGGAGAATTCTACAATTTTATACCCCATATTGAAATTCTGCAATTGAAGTTTAAATTCAGTAAGAATTTAAGGAAATAATTTATTATTAGGACTTGTACCGGCCTTGATAATTCACGTTTTGTCCAGTCTCCCGTTTGCCCTGACCAATAATAATATCATACCTACAATTGCTTTGTACGCTATTCCCGTAATTATAGAATGATACTGAAAGCTGATAGGGAGTTTCTCATTTTCTGCTCTTGAGAATGCGAAACTGCATTCTCCTCTGCTTTGAAAAAACAAAAAACAAGTTGAAAAAATGCTTTTATTTTGCAATTTATGCATTACATCAACTTTACATACGTAATTATAAAATCTTGTCTGACCCACGTCTCGAATATAAATTGCTATATTTTATACATTTTCTTCAAGATGCAAAACTATATCTTAAAATTGAATCATAAAATTGTTTAGAAGCTACGTAATAACTTATAGAGTTAACTTGTATGCGAGGCTGTAAATTTGTAAAGAAATTAATCCAATGAAGTTATTCTAAATGATTGTATTAAGAAAACCGTTAGAATCAGTAAATTAGTTGAAAAAAAATGGATCAATGATTTTTTTGCCCATCTCATTCTCATAGATATTTTGTTTATTATATCCGGTTTCTTTGAACTTGAACTTATGATTATTAATTCCCTGTTATCATTGCATCATGCATTGAGCAGTTTAGAGTAACAAAAATCGAATAGAAAGTGTAAGGAATAGTTCAAAGCGTATATATATATGCTGAATCAGTATTCAATTACTTCCTGGGTCTCCTTCCGTGTCTCTCTTACTCTTGACTTTCCTAATGTTTAATCTTTGATTAAAGCCTTCGATTAAAATCTCTAATCTTTCAGCAGAGTTTTATTGCAATATTTCTGCTGACAATTAATTGTAAGAGGGTTAAATATCGGCTACCTTATCATTTATTATTACAGGTCTGCCGTAACTCGGACGTCATTGTCTGGGTTTTTCTTTTTACTTCTGATAGGCGGTAATATTGGATTACAATATCAACCAGTTGAAATTTACGCTGGAGGTGAGGACTGTGCTTTAATTCTTAACGGACCTGGAAGAACAAGCTCCTTCGATTATACTTTCAATCTCCTTCGTGGCAGCTTGTAAGTACAATAATTTATGCATATATATCTGTAATATGTTTCGTATATCTATGTACATCTATGATATATCTGAAAATAGAATCTACTGTAATACAATTAACTGGTTGCATCACACTTGATTAAATATTCAAATATTTACCTCGATGTTATAAGACTATTATTTTTTTCTACACTAGTTGTTCGAGCACGCAATGTCTTCTAGAAATTACATTAAAATTAATGCTTCTTACTATTTTTAAACATATTTGGGCATTGCCGAAAAATTTATGAAAAAAAATCTGCAACCAGGAAACTGAATGAAATAGTACAGGTGCCATAAATTCAAGTGGGTATCACATCCAAGTTTTACCTTTTATAGTTCATATATTTCACTGAGAATTTGATTTATGATACAACAATTGTGGTTTATTTCCGGCAGCAAAATTATCTTATTTTAAATAAGTAATTCAGATCTAGCGAGATAAAAACCAGAAATTTTTGAATTCATATTCGGAAATATTATAGTCTGTTATAATAAGGTACTAAAAATAAAAATAATACACTGATTTACTTAGGAATAAAGAGTATATTTTTAAAATGAGTGATTATTCGTGAACAAACAAGAACTTGAAAGTAGTTATTGCATATAATGATATTATATATGGAAGATTAATGGCTTCGGTTGAGTGCGATGGTGGACAAAAGTGAAATATCTGACAATTACTGAGCGTGATTCAAAAGGATGACAGGATCAGTGGGCTAAGTGAAGGGTATGCTTTTAATAGCAGTCTCTCTCGTGATTCCTACATTTAAAGACTCGCATCAAATGCAACAGAGATCCAATTATTGAAGGCTTATACAATAAAATTGATCTAATTATCTAGTTACACTTAAATTTTCCCTCACGTTTAAATAATTTACTATTTAGTACTTGGAGTAAAGTTTCTTACAAAGAGTAATTTGTTGTTGATTGGACTTTAATTTTGCTTAATTTGCAATCTAGAACCGTAATTAAATGATATTACTTTACAGGATTTGAATTATTATTTTCTTATAGAGAATATAGATTTAAATGTTGAGGATTATTAAGTAAGACAGCTATAATTTATAATTACTGTGTTGCACGTTAATTGCTCTTAATCCAAGTTTATAAATTGTTAATTGTCTTCTATTAAGTTCATTGTCTATGATTTTTATACGATGTGTGAGTAAACTGTTAAACTAGAAAGTAACTTAGTAATAATCTATTTAGGGCAGTAACTGCAGCAGCAACTAATTCCTTTTTTCGAACAATTTTCCCAATTGGCAACAGAATGTTTCGATGTCGTTAAATGCAAAAGGTTTGTTTTCTAAGGAATTCTATAGACTTGTAGTTAGTTAACGCGTAATGTATACTTTTACGCGTCAAAGTACTTTTACGTGTACCTTAGAGTGGACAAGAGCCGCACTTACATCGTCTATACGTGGAATCATTCAATCATGTAAACACTTTCTAACTTTTTAGATCGCTATCCTCCAGTAGCGACATTTCAACCTAAATCAAAAACAGAATTCAAGTGCTTTCAGTAGTAGTCTATAATAAGAGCAACACACGCAATCGAAATCGGGTCGCGCTACCGTATGGTCCTTCCTTTTTTAGTCAACAAAATACTGCAGCAGGCTTTCCTAGAAAATCACGAGACTAAATTACACATATCTTTTCTATAGTTACAAGTGTTGTCGTTACCTTACATGTAGAATAACACTGCAAGAAAAAAAACAACAGGTGACCGACCGAGTGCATTGAATTACACGTATTAAAGCGTAGGTTTACCGTTACAGCAAAACACGTGGTTTGTGCTCATCTAATATACAGACAAGAGTCAAGACGCAGAATTACGCAAACGGTGTCAGCATCCAGCATTACCTTTCATTTCATAACGCTCTCTTCCTAGAATAGGTGGATAATTATAACGGTTTGTATGTCACTCTTCCGCGATTTTGCAATTGCATTGTTCGACAAAACGCATATGTGTTTACACCTTAAAAAGTCGTTTTCCATTCTTATGCACCTAAGCCATTTTTGCTCAAATTCACCCTTTTCACGCTGAACGACTTTCTTAAATCGAGAAAATGTTAAATGTCTTATACGTTCAACCTTGGTATTATGCAAAGTGAACCATTAAAAATTTGTACGCATTTAATTTATTGTGCTTCATTTTACTTACTGTTTCAAATGCCTCTATTTTCCACTTTTTTCATGACCATTTTTTTCGGAATGTTAACTTCCATTAGATATTAATAATTGATTTTGTGATTACATTTTGCGATCATTACAAATACTTTGATAGTGATATTGTAACAAATAAGTAAAGCAGACATTTTGTGCGTGGGACTTGTCGTTCTTATTCCGTCTTAAAGAATTCTTAAAAGACATATGAAGGTTTATAGAATCGCAATAATGGTAAACCACTCCTTTTAATCCATGCGCTAACGAATTCATCTGAGGGTTAACAGGGGTACTATTATTCTTTCAGAGTGTAGGCTCCTGTTAATATTATAGCAATAGCTTCAGGACAAATTAAATTGATAACAGGTTTCTTCGTTTGCTTAACTCGGAGCTGTTTAAAGGTGGTATTCGCTGAACAAGTACTTACGAATGTACATGTTTCGCATTGCGTAAAGTAGAGCACCTGAAAGTAATTCAGTAATTCAGCAATAAAGAAAATAATTAGCAAAAATGGTGTATTCATCTAGATTTCACGCTGCACAATTGTTATTTATGTAATATACTTTTGTAATTTTCAATCATAAACATAGAAACGAATATTAATGAAGTCTGATTTTAACGTGCGATTCTTGTCTTTCACTGTGCACTTAGTCGTGAGAAGTTATGAAAATTATACACTCTTAACACCTGAGTAATGTGGACATTACAAGGTTGCTACTTTCTTTTTTGTTACAGTTTTTATGAAAATAAAGCTGCGTCCATAGTGTATAAACTTTGCGAAAGCATTTTAATTATAGAAGTTTATACAGTTTCTTTATAAAAAAAACAAATTTAAAGATTGAATATGATTCGTATAATTTTACAAATATATTTTCCAAGTTTGAAAATAATTGCAAATTTTATCCTTACAGCAGGAAGGAAATATATTACTCACATACGTGAAATCCATTCTCGACATTCAAGAGAAAATGAAATGACTCTGTTCTGGGTACTCTTTAACGTAAATCACAGTTGTCAAAACATGTCGTTCTCAGTATACTGAGAAATAATTATAATTGTAATTGTTGGGAAATAAAATTATTGCTATAAAAGATTTAAAAAATTATGATTAGTGGTGTACCATGTGGTTAGTTATAATCATAAAAACAGAGTTATTAGTTGAAGTTTTACTTTCGAGAAAGCCAGCGCCCGTAAAAATTTGCAATTATTAGCAATAGTTTACATATGTAATGCATCCTTTCACTGTTACCTTGAATGAAAATCGAAGATGAGTCTAATGCAGAAGAAATATGAAAAGAAATTATTGTTTTTGAACATAAAAATGATAACATGCTCACCTTGCACAAACCTTGAAACAGGATTTTTGTAACTCATTAATCATTTTATACTATGCAATAAAAGCCAAATATGGTTAATGGTTAACTTCATGTACTAAAATTGAGAAATGTCCCAAGTGTCTGTAAGCGTGAGTGGTCTCGCCTTTATGAAAATGTGCTTATGCATATGGGCTGCCAAGTTAGGTGGAGATAATATGTAATTAAATTGAAAGAGAATGGATTTTACAATCACGTACGTATCTACTCGGATTTCTGTGGCACAAGCTTATTTGCATCTTTTTGTTCCTTTGCAGCCCTTCGAATGTCGGTGGCCAGTCATGTATCACTTACCAGGCGATAAATCATGCTTACGTCGAAGCCAGAAAACGAATTCGTGAGTACAGTTTGTAAAAATATAATATATTTGAGAATTCAATCAAATTCTAGTCCAGTCCATTAATAACATAACGTTCCTTATTTTTATATAAAAACTGATAAAAACTCTTTTTTGTTTCATTTTTATAGATGTTGCACAACCCAGAACGGAAATATGGAAGCCCGAAGAATTGGCAACAGTTGGAGAACTTCTGTTGGACATTTCTACCCAAATCGCCCAAATGTAAGTGATCTGCTTTCGAATTGTGAAACGAATCAGTCCGTATTTGGTAGACCTCTAATTAAAGATCGATCCGTCTACTTCCTCTCCTTTTTTTGAAACAGTTACGTGAACTCGAAAAAGTGCTGATTCTCTTTATAGATTGAAAACTTGGCACTTTTTAGTGCCATTCTCTTATTTTTTATCTTTCGGAAACTTTCTCGTGTCAGTGAATCTACAAAGGGAATAAGTCGTGTCCCTAGTTACGGTAATTATTATGTAAATTTGTTTGAGCTATTTTTTAAGGAAGAGGAAATGATAGGAAGTAACTTGAATGAAAGCGAGACGAATCCTTCGAAAGATTATACGATAAATTTCTAGGAAGGTCACAAAAAAGTAAGAGTACTGACCGCGAGTATCGGATGACTTTTCGATTGGCTGTGGTCAAGTGGGATGAGAGCAATAAGGAACTAGAGTCGTATTCAAAAGAGGAATTATCTTTTATGATGTTGTAAAAACAATCCTTAACATTTAAATATTTATCTATGATTCGAAAATAAATGGAATGCTGTGTTTTATCCTTTTTTAATAATCTGATGAATTGAAACGATTATTAGTGATGAAATTTAAAACTTGTGAAAATAATAACATTTTTTGTTTATACTTCTGTTATGAAATATACGATTTAATTGAACCTTAATTTTATTCTCTTGCAAACTTGTAAGACAATGTTTTTACCATATGTTTGTCGACTTTTTTTCACACTTTCTTGTTCTTATATCATTATCTGCAGTAGAAATAGTCAAAGTACTAGTCAGACGGATTGCTTACTTCACTATACGTATATTATCATTATATTTGTTTATTTAAGGTGTATAACGTTTCTACAATACTTTCCAGTGCATATACCATTTTTTCACAGGTATGGCCTGACCTACGAGGAAATTGAAAAGAGTCTTCCGTTGATTGACACGTCAAAGACTCTTATTCAGGAGATCTGTCCAGCCTACTTGAGCGATGTAGAATGTCGTGCCGGTAAATATCGGCGCTATGATGGCCTCTGTACAAACTTGGAGAACCCTACATGGGGTGCGACGTTATCACCATTTGTGAGGTGAGAAGTTCAAGTCAATACGTAGACATTTGTCCTCGACCTTTTGCCATCGCGACTGGCCTTCGTATTTTCATGGCGAGCCGGTATAAGTTCACGACCGCATAATACAAATACATACAATGAAATACTTATGTTTATGTACAATTTTACAAGTACATAAAAAGATATCAAAATGTGCCCGCCTACTAAATCTTGAGTCAAGTGTACATTTCTTACTACGTGTGGCAGGTACATCGTATAACTTTTTGTAGATAAGCAATCCACAGATGAATAACGGACAAGTTCCAATTTTCATGTTCATTTTTATTTTCAATTTCATCTTTGTATCCTGTTTTTGTAAATTATGGAGGTGAGAATGACAGAAAAAATGGTTAAGTTCTCGGATGAGAATTTTCAAGCTTGTCTTTAAAATGAAAATCCTTATCTTTGAAATCGCCTAATTAATTTTTTGTAAATTAAAAATTCTAGATTGATGCCACCTCGTTTCTCGGATGGCATGTCCTCGCCACGAATTGCATCTTCTGGTCATAATTTGCCTCTCTCGCGTGTCGTCTCGCGTACCATGCATCCGGACGAAGGTTATCACGATCACGCTGGAACCGTCATGGTTATCGCTTGGGGCCAATTCATGGATCACGATTATACCCTCACCGGCACTCCTTTAGGTAAGTAAGTCACCCCAGAATCTGAGGAATGATCTGTACCGGTAACTCGATTAGCCGGAAACTTTTAAATTAGAGATATCCGCGATATGTGGGAAAAGGATGAAAGGGGACGAGAAAGGGGATCTTTTAGATGGGAAAATGTCTTTCGAAAGTTCAACGCTTGAGTCAAGTTATATAAGAAAATGTTTCTCCTACGAACAACATTTTTCTCACTCAGAATAACATGCGTTTGACTAGTGGTCATAAATTAAGTACTTTAACACCTCTGCAATCTATAAACGAGATAATATCAAAGAAATGTAATTTTTCAGTGTTAGCCTAAGATAAAATGAGGGTATTGCCTCAACTTGCCAAATCAACTTTTTACTCTCATCTTGTCTTGGGTGTTCCAATTGACAGATTTTCGAAAGTATTTAGATCATTATTCCTTTATGATTGCATTAGCCATTCAGATATGTGTAGCAATATATATTCTAGACCATACGCATATTTTCATACATTGGAATCATGAGAACTGCGTGTTGGAGAAAGTGATTGATCACCTTCATTGATAACTTCGTCCTCCTTGTTCTATTGGTTTTACTAGTACAGCTTCAGGCCAGTCACAAAATCATATCAATTTTTTTACCATAATGCTCAAAAGGTTTCGTAATACAATTTCCCAAAAAGGAGAACTTTTCTGACAAAATCATGTTTTGGTGTGTTATTACCTTTACAGGAAAAAGTATGCATTCCAGGCTATAATTTTTAGCATTTTTTAAGTGTTAGGGATGTCTTGATGTATACATAAGGGAAAGAACTTTTATCAGAAAAAAATAATGGGTATAACTAAAGTGTTAGGAAGCTGAGACATCGTTACCTATATTGGATTATAATTGATGGATGTTGAACACACGTGATTCTTGCAGATCCCTTCAATCGTAATGACCCGGAAGAATGCTGCAATCGACCTCCACACCAAAAGCATCCTTACTGCAATGAGATCTTAATTCCTGAAGATGATTACTTCTATAGATTGTTCAATGTTCGTTGCATGGACTTTGTTCGCGCTTTTCCAGCAGCGCGTCCTGGCTGCCGTCTAGGAAGTAGAGTTCCCTTCAATCTCCTTACAGGTGTTCTTGACGGAAACACAGTTTATGGGGTCACCGAGGCCCATGCCAGGTAAAAAAGAATTTTTTTAAATCTCAAATATAATACTTTTATTGGAAAACAAAAGTTTTAATGAAAACAAAGCCCTTTTCATAATTTTATAATTTGTATAATGTCTTCTAGCTATTTTTGGTCTTATTGAAAAAAACATGATTCAACACTTGTTATAATGTTAAGTAAAAATGGAATCTCCTTTACTCCAGTTATTGCCATTCCTATTACACAAGTAAGAAACGATAAATCACTATTGTACATCTCGTACTTATAACGCAGGGCTAAACACTTTCTATCCTGCAAGTCATGTGATTTGTATTACTCAATCAATACTCTACACTTTTTAGTCGATTTACGTTATATTTGAGAGACAACAATCCTTGTTAACGTCAAGCAGACAATTACAAAAATTCAATTATTTTTAGAGTAATTATTAAAGAACAAGAGATTATTTGGTAAAGATAACATGTAACAGGATATAAATCATTATGTAATGTTCTATAGGAGAATAAAGTCGGTTTATTTAGAATATGGAAAATTTATGTACCCGCGGTTTTATTACTCATTTTGCAAAACTATAATTAATCGATGGAATGTATTTCATTCGAGATTGTAATACAATGATACGTTTTACAAATTTCAGTTTCATTTGAGTATGAAATTTCGTACCTTCCATAGTTTTCCGACTATGTTAAAATTAATTATAACTCGTGTAAGTCTTCCGATAAACCATTTAGCGGACAATGAGGGTGGCAAAATCTGTTGAATAAATTGTGATTTGGCTTGCACCCAAGAAGTGGCTTTAATGACCCAGATCCCTTCCACTAGATTAATTAAAAATATGAATATTTTTTTTTAGGAAACTGCGAACTGGCTACGCTGGACTTTTGCGGATGAATCCAGTATTTTCAGAGTATGGTTTGAAGGACCTTCTGCCGTTAAAATTGGACATTCCTGACGAAGGTTGTACGCGTCCAAATCAATCGATGTATTGCTTCGAGGCTGGTAAGTTTTTCTCACGTTACGCTAAACCAGTTACGTTTTTATTTACACATATTTACTATATATAGTCGCATTCTAAGCTTATAAGCATTAAAATTTCCCTGAGGAATCTTTCAATAAGCTTAAGTGGCTTCATAGATGCTAACAGAGTTTATTCGTTAGAAAAATTCTCTGAGAATTTCTATAAATCAAGAATTTTAGCACTTGACGTCATTACGTTTATATCAACTTTCCAGACATGTCAGTTCACTAGAATAAAATTAATTGTCAGTCGATAAAATGTTATGACACTGATTCGCCAATCACTGGTTCCTCATGACAGAGTTACGTTGTGACTTACTTGTAGTTCTGTTGAAATTCAGCCCTAAGGCAGATTTGCTCTTGTTGTTTTATGGTGTTGCTTTCGATGATTTAAAAACCCGCTTTCAAGACACGTCTGCACGCGTGATGAAAATTTTGATTTACGTCCTTCAACACCTAATACTTGATCCTATATATCAGAAGAAAGTGCAAGCTAATAGCTTAGTGTTTAATTCTGTCACGATCAATTATGATTTTAATTACTTTAACTGTAGCGGAAAATAACTGAAAAAATAGTTTTGACTGCCTAGTATCAAGAACAATTACATTTTTAATTATTCTAGGCTAAATATAAATGTGTTTAGTACTGTTGAATAATATTAAACATAATTGGAAACATAAACCTTGGATCGGAAACTCGTTCTACTATGATAACTGATTTTCTAATGTTCACTTATCAGGGGAAATTCGAGTGAATGAGCAACTGGTACTGGCTTGTATGCACACTCTCATGGCTAGGGAACACAACAGAGCTGCCAAAGCTTTATCTCAAGTAAATCCTCACTGGGATGATGAAACCCTTTTCCAAGAAGCTCGTCGCATTGTCATTGCTGAAATACAACACGTCACGTACAACGAGTTTTTACCTATTTTGTTGGGCAAGGATGTCATGGAGAAGTTTGGTCTGCTGCTCGAGAAAGATGTAATTAAGTATATTAAAATTATAGTTATTCTTTAAAACCTTGTTAGATAAATAAAGCTTAATAGATCAGTAATAAGGCAGCAGCTAACAAATTTTCGAAAATGATATGTAATACTGTAAGTTTAAAGTGTATATATTGTTTTATATTTTATCAGAGTTACTGGGACGGATATGATCCAAATGTAAATCCAGGAGTGATAGATGCATTCGCCTCTGCAGCATTCAGATTCGGACATTCTTTGTTACCAACCGCTGTTGAGAGATGGAGCAAGGCACACAAATTCATTGGCAAGTTTTCATTATTTTGTTAGGTATAAAAGACTTCAAGTTTATAAATGTGTTTCTAATAGTCTCTTCTTTTATTATAAAATGTACAGCATCCAAAAGATTATCAGATCTTATCAGAAGACCATACGATCTTTATCGAGCTGGTGTTCTAGACGAGTACTTCATGGGACTTATGAATCAAGTAGCACAAGCTATGGATGATTCAATTACACAAGAAGTAAGAAAACTTCTTATTATAATTTACAAACCATTCTCTTCTACACAAAAAAATTTCTTTTAAAACAATTTTCTTTTCATTAGGTCACGAATCATCTCTTCAAAAAAGTTGGTGCTAAATTTGGTATGGATCTTGTATCATTCAACATGCAAAGAGGTCGTGAATTTGGTATTCCGAGTTACATGGAATTCAGGTTAGTTGTTAGAATTTGTGTAAATGAATTCATGGGTGTGTGAAATTTTAAATTAATCGGATGTGTTTTACCAGAAAATTCTGCGGACTTCCGGGTGCAGATACATTTGAAGAACTCTTTGGATCAATGCCGAATGAAACTATTCGTCGATACAGCTCCATATTCGAGTAAGAAATTGAATTTAGAAATATCAGGAAAAATTTTTTATATGATAAATAAATTTCATTGGTGGTTGCAGACATCCAAATGACGTTGATCTTTGGTCTGGAGGTGTGTCGGAAAGACCTCTTCCAGGAAGTATGTTAGGACCTACTTTCGCATGTGTCATTGCAACACAATTCAGCAATTCCAGACGTGGTGATCGATTCTGGTACGAACTTCCGAACCAACCATCGTCATTCACCCTTGGTATGTTATTATTTATACAATTCAATAGTTTAAACTATATTCAATATAAAATGACAAGTATTTCATATGCCTATAATTGTAATCTCTCTTGATTACAATATGTAAGAGAAAGTGTATAATAGTATATTTGAATACTATCTACCTACCATTATGTTGATCATTTTCTCGCGGAGTGAATATTAGTTATTAGATAATTTCCGGTTAGTAAAGGTCAGCAAGTTGCTTAGAATGTACGATTAAGTCAGACAAAGTTAGATTCACGTTTCCTTTTCTCTTTCTTTAGATCAATTAAACGAGATACGCAAAGGAAGACTTGCTCGTCTAATTTGCGACAACACGGACCTTATTGATACCATTCAGATATATCCGATGGTACTTCCTGATCATGAAATGTAAGTCTTTTGTTTTATTTTTTATTTCGTTTATGAGACATTCTTTTCATTCAGGATGAGAATCTGCTTAAATTAATCACATACTTTATGTCTGATTTTACAGAAATCCACGAGTTCCATGTCGAAGTGGCATTCTACCAGGTATCGATTTCAGTAAGTGGGCTGAATTTCCTACAAACGGAAGGGTTCCATACGTGAGTAATCTAGCAGCCCAATACGGGAATTTGGGCAAGTAAGCGTAAAAATTTGTCGCAATTGTAGATAAATCATGCGCACTCTTCATCAAGTACTTTCACATAAATAATTTGAGTTCCCATAAATAGAAAATGATTCAGTAAAATTGGTCAATTATATCATGTATTTAAATCAATTTTTTAAAATCAATCAGTGAATTTTTATCTCAGAAAGATTTTGAAACCAATTTAAAGAAGAAATTACTAAATTATTCTTCTACCTTGGGACTCAATTATAATGACATAGACAGACTTCCTTCTTATGTTTGAACGTAAGACTGAAGAAAAACCAGCAATCACGGGATAGCTTATGTCTTTTTAGAGCAAAATATAAGGAAATCACATAATCTATCACTAGCTTGGAAATAAATGACAGTATCAGTTTGATAAATACATAGAATTTAAAAGGTGGTGTTTAGATCCATTAGATTAATTTGAAATGAAATGGAGAAAGTGGAATTTTCAACATGTTTTATAAAAGTAAAAAAACTAGACATATTTTAATGCTGAACATTGCGAGTTTATAAAAATTTATTCCCTTAAATACTTTTCAAATTTGGCATTGGGAAAAAAATTAAAACGCTAGATTACCCTACTTAGTTAATCCACGTGGGCTAGAATGTTGCCAGTTTTATTCTTAACGGGCATTGCCACTATATTTATTTACTATTTACATAGTAAGTAGTTACTTTAAAATGTCAATATAAAAATCCTTTGGAGACCTTTGTAATCAAAGCGCATTTTGCCATATTTTTTTACTACTGTGCAGATAATTAAAAAAGTAATGATCTATCATTAGTATGAAGGTAGTATTAAGTGAAAGGAAAATAAGTTTTCTTGCCATAACTACTCTTTAGATTTTGTTATACTAATTTATTATCTATGTGGCAATTTCGTTCTGATTAAAACGTAACAGCTTTCTGCAGGACTAGCACATTGCTTATTTTTATTTATGCTATTCGTCTATTTTCATTAGCTTATTTGATTAATTAATGAAGATATATGAATACATATGATTACTAAAAGATTTTCTATATATTTCTGAAAACTTAGAATAAAAGGAAACGACTCTAGTTTATCTTTTCTCCTGCTAAATACTCCACCAACAAAATGAAAGGCTGATTCCATTCAAAACAGTAGAGAATAGTTTTCGTTTACTTATGAATGGTGTAGGTATGAATGAAAAGATAATTATATATTCATTTAAAGTTCATCTCTCTAGAGCCATTTCTGTTTGGAAGATACAAATCTACAAACAAATAGTAAATATTCACATGTGTATTTATAGTCCTTATAAAATACAGATCGTACATTTAAACAATTATTTTTTTCTTTTTTTATACTTTACTTTAAATACAATAATAATTTAAAGGATATCCGCAAATTTATTTTTAGTGAGAAAAATCTCTCCTATAAATATATTTTAGATTTTTGAGGGAAAATCAAATCAAAAATTTGCATTATTCCCTTAATGATCTTTCGTAAGTTTTAAAGTTTACCATAACTTTATATACGAATTAATAACGTTCTTATCTTTAACGACGTTAATATATTACAATTAGAAATTAGAACAAGTCATTATAGAAAATTTGTCATAGCATAAGTTAATTATCGAAATGCATTTATGAAGTGCAATTTAGAAAATTTGGACATAAATATTGTACGGAATACATTATGTATTCCATGGTTGGGATGTATTCTACACATAATGCTACATATGTATTTACCTACTTAAAGTATTATCGTGTGTAGATTGTAAATACACCTTTTCAGAATAAAAAAACATGAAGGCAGAAATGACATATATATTAAGATTTTCGTTTTTGTTAGAACTATAATATATTCTTTTAATCCCAATTCATCTTTCGGACCTTGGAATTATTTATTCAATTTTTATATAATACTTAAGAGCATGTGATAATTACCATAAGAGAAAAATTTTAGGTAATTTAATTTCGTTTCGTACAAACCTTAAGGGCATGTGATACTTTACCATAAGAGCAAATTAGTTATCCCAATTATACATTCATAATGATAAATCTTTTTAGGTAATAAGAGTCAATAAACCTTCGTCTATATGAGATGAAGGTTTATTGACTCTCATTTACTAAAAATATTTATTATTATGAATGTATAATTGGTATGATTAATTTTCTCTTATGGTAAAGTATTACATGCCCTTAAGAAACATTTTTTTGATTACAAAATCGAGTTTTTAAATTTTTTCTCTCCTTCATGTTCTGTTGTTTCTGAATTTCGTAGGAAAATTGTTTTAGGTAACTCTGTATATAAAGTGAGAGAGTAAAATAAAATAGTTTCACAAGTACATATTATATTTTCACTTTTGTACCACTTGTAAATTGTTAAATAAGCACAGAATGGAAGCACGTATTGCTTTTTTTCACATGTCAGATTTAAAAGATTTTATAGAATTTTCAGAATTACATGAGGTAAGTAAAAAGTCATTTCATTTAATCATTGCAAAATTGAAAAAAAAATTACAACACTAAAGGTAAAAAATAGTGGGTTCAATACTCAAATTGAGACTGGTAAATAGAATTCACCTGATAAATTATTTGGCTTGTAGCGAGAACTATAATTCTATGTTTAATATTATGATTTTATTTTTCTCTAGAACTAATTCTATTTTTAATTTTCAGGACGGTGAAGGTAAACCTTCTACAGAAGGCAAACCAATTTACTCGAAATTTACTCGAAACAACCTAGACACCATGGAGAAGAAAAGTTCACAAAAAAGCACAAATTTGAATTTAAAAGTAGAAAATTCAGCTTCTAATTCCATGAGTCCAAAGACTGAATTAAAATTAGACTTGGAAAATCCAAGTTCAGTCGAAGCTTTGAAGATTACTACTGTAATTGAAATAATGCGTAATAAGGGAAAAGCAAAAGAAAATGCAATGAAAACTCGTTCGAAACGTGAGACAAGTACGACGCTCGCTGTTGCTGCGAAACCTCGTGAAAATTCAAAAATTGGAATCACTCTTCAACCTCAAACCGAAAAATTATATCGACACCCGAGACTTACTCTAGAGGAGCAAAAGCAATCAGCAACTAAAATTAAATCTCCTCTGGATATCGGTTTCAAAGACAATTTCAAAGTTTTTGAGACGAAATATGATGGAGAGAAAATTAAAGTGCCACACCCATTTACGTTTCTTGCTCCTTCATTGGCCCTTGCAGCTTATAATAATACCTCTAGTGAAGTGGACGATTTAAATATTCCTCCACCGAAACCTATTAAAAGAAAAACTGTATTACCAGAGGTAGACATAAAGTTCCCGTTGTCCACCACAAACTCAGCAAAGTCGCTCAAAGTTAGAAGTTTCAATTCCAAACAAGATTTGGGAGCTTTACGACCAAGAGGTTTCAAGAATTCTAATATTCCATTGGCTCAAGAAACGAAAAATTCGACCTATATAAATTTAGAGGATCATAGAAAGGACCTTAACGAAGGAAAAGTCGAGAGAAAAACTGTTCCTGGTTACCCGCCGGATATTCCACCCTATAATCCAGATATTATACCTTATGTGGAAGTTCCAGATTATTCAGATAGACGCGAGGAAAGTCTCGACAAGGAGGATTTTGTCGATCCCACTGCTCCTTTACTTGGTGAGAAATTTGATAACAGACCATCATATCTAAATGTTTTCGTTAAAAGATTTTTACATCAACTTAAAAAAATATTGTCTTAGTTCATCAAGAGTTGAAATTCATTTTTTTTCATTTTATTTGTCATTTAAAAAATCTTTTTAAAATGACTTATAATATTGGTAATGGAGGAAATATTTTTTCGCAAAATCTTAACGGTTGTTTCTTAAAATAACCAGCAATAACAACCTTAGAGAATTTTAGAAAAAATGTTTCAAATTCTTACTCTTGAAAAATAATTTGACTGTTAATTTGGAAAAAGAATTAGGAAAATAATTTTAAAAAACTCATAAAAAAACTGAAATAACGTCATTAATGTTTAAAAACTTGTACGAATTTATTTTTAAATCTTTTAATGTCTTGAAGAGTCAAAAATTAAATATTCTTTAAATTTTGAATCTGTAGCTGGAACAAAAGGTGTAGATGCGGTGAAAGGAACTCTGAAACCCAAAGGCAGTGCTAAAACTTCATACATCGATATTCAGGTGAATAAGCAAATCAAGGACGTTGGTTCCGAGAAGTTAGAAGCAATTCCTGTTCACGAAACTGAAGAATCTGAAGTTGATACCCAAGAACCATCCGTGGAATCGAAGGCCAAGGAAGAACCAGCTGAAGATTTTGAACCTATTAATTTTGATATAAACGATTACAAAAAACCATTCAACTTTAAAGAACTCTTTAAGGAACTCAATTTGCCACTTGATGATGAAGATGAAGATCAGAAAGAAGAAAAGGAAGGGGCTGAAGGAACTCGTTCTGAAAAATATGTCGACCCATCTCAGGAATCATCTTCAAAAGAAGCATACACATCATTTGAACACGAGTATGACAAAAATGAAAAAAGCAGTGAAAAAGAAAGTGAAAATTCAACAGAAATAGAAAAAGAAGAAGAAAAAGAGGACGACGATCACACAAGTGAAGATTCCAAAACCGTGAAGATTACTGAAGACGAATTTAAATATGGAGATAAAGATTTCTTTAAGCCCTTTTTCGGCAACAAGCCAAGGAGAAGCTCCCATGAATTTTATTACGATGGTGATAAGGAACAAAACTCAAAAAGGGAAGCTTCCAATCGAAAAGATATTTTAGCTAAAGGATATGGCATTGATGTAGAAAAACTGCCACCTCTTTCGGATATTTTAGCAAAAAAAGATTCTTTTTCTAGATTATCAAAAAATGTTGACAGGGATGCAAAGAAAAGTGGTAAAATTCCGAAAGAGTACAAGAATGAGTGGGTTTTAAAATATGAATTTCCCGAAAAGAAAGAAAGAGAGCAAAGAACATAAACCAGCTTGAATCGTTCGGATTCAAGGTTTAAAGATTAAATTAATCTGGAGAAGTGTACAAATTTGTAAAGTTGCTCTGAATACAGAGAATAATTGGCTATAATTATTAATATTTCTCGTTGCTATTAACTAAATCCATATAACGATTTGTATTCCTTATTGTTGTTGAAATATTTTTTAAGTAGTGGAAACAAAATTATAAGCATCTTAAAGAATAGATTATAGATTTATAAATATTATCGTTTTACTAATTAAGCAGTTGTCTATTTTGTTAAGTTTGTTCTTGTACGTAAGTTTTCTTTAAATAAAAGAGTTGTCAGAACTCCAAAGAGATTGTTTTCCACTTTTACAACATTTCCGTCATAATTAATGATGCTTGTTTCTTTTCTTCTTGCGAGCGGAAAGTGCCAATATTCGATTTGGTGCTTCTACACAAACCTCCAGGAAACAACGGTGAGTGTAGGAAATAGAAATCAAGAAAACGAAGTAAATCTAATGAAGAGGATGGGAATACCCCACGGGTGATCCTTCTATATAAGATCCTTTTTTCTCAATCTCGTTGCCATTTCTCTTGTTTTAACCCTGACAACTTTGCAATTTGTGCCGCAAAACGAAAACAAGTAAGTACTTAAAAAATTTACGCTTTTTTACTATAATTTGTATCACCTGTGAATACTAGTTATAAATTTGTGCTCTCTGTTTAACTGTTGATATTAACAATTTCATTATTTCGAAAATAATATTAATATATATTAAATTGGAACGGAACCCTAATATTAGTTCATAAAATGAGAGCTGATGAGAATAATTTCTTAAAATAGTTCATAAAATATTCAAAAATACTGGCAATGACATTTCCGTTAATAGAATAAATTCTTAGGTCATTATGTAAGTTCAATTTCAGAAAGGCGGAAGACGCTTTGAATAAATGCGTCTAATTGATCGCGAAAATGACGACACCAGGAGAATGACATTTCCGACTACCGGTTCAATAATCGGGTATTCACATATGAAAACTTTTTCCTTTAAAACACGAATCGACTTGTGGAATAAAAATATTGACAATATGTAAATTAGTTTTGTCACGCACAATTTTTACCTCAGATTGGTATTTTAAGACGCCAAGCTGGAAGCAGACAGTTTTCATTATTACAAAAAAATTCTGATATTCCCATAATTTTGAATATTAAATCTTCATATCTTCATAATGGCCGATAAGGTGAACACGGAAGTAAATGGAATTCCGGTTATAAGCGCCGTATAAAAAAGGGACTTGACCATTACCGATACAAGTGTGAGCAGGTAAACAGCCTTCAGGTGATCCTCCCGGCAGTAGCATTCGAACTATTAATTCAACATTCGCTTTAACATATTCCCATATCGTTCAGTTTCTTCGGGAAGGCTCAAGTACTCTTGAGCCCATCGATAGACTAATCGACTTCAATTCGTTATTAAAACAGATTTCTAAATTAAATGTCCCTAATTTACTTCAAAATAGTTTTCTGATACCAATTTAGCGTGAAGTTTGCTTTTAAAAATTACCCAATTTTGAGATATGCTGTTTATAAACATTTTACAATTGTTGACAAAGTTTTTTATATCAAGTGCGTTCGCCTTAAAAGTATAAAGGAGATAAACAAAACTGAGTGAGTCTATTTAAATTCCTTACTTATTTATTAGTATTATTATTATTTATTATTTCTAATGTAGTTGAAATAATTATTCAACTTGCATTTTTACCAGAAAATTCTAATCAGCTCATTTCATTTAATTATACGGTAAAAAAACTTATAAGTTATGAATTCTAGTAATTATTTGCAACATAGATCATTTACATGAAGACTCTTTTAATGTGAATCGTTTTATAATTATTGGTGATACACAAAAAATCAATGCCTCCAACTTGGTGTCCTTACGGGAAGCGCCATTGAAGTTATTAAATAAATATTAAAAATTATTTCCTTGTTAAAAAACGCTACGAGTTTCGTACCATTCACAAAATTATACATTCTCCTGGTCTCAAATTCTTCAAAAAATAGATATTTTTATTTTTTCATCTGTAATGCAAAACTCTTGCAATATTTTTCCTCGCAGAACTTTTCATTAAAAAACTGTTTTGTCAAAAATTTATAATCAAAATATTTATCTCATTCAGAAAAATTTTCAAAATTTATTGGAATATTATATGTATGATGAATATGTGATTCATTCGATTTCTGGTAAGTAAAAGTGAAACTTATTTTTAATTTAGGAATTTAAAATTTATTCGCACGTAAAGAATTCTCCATAAAGATTAATATTGTACAATAATAAAAATTCATAGCTAGGATAAGAATTTTTGATAAACGAGTTTTTTTTTCATTGATTGAATTTTCTACTTAGAAACTAATAAAGTTTTTTTGGTAGAAAACGAGGATACAATATCACAAATTTGTAATGGTAATTGTGCATCGATTTATTAAAAGCTTCTTATGGAAGTAAATTTAATAAATCTATTAATTAAATCAACTGCAAGTTTATTTTTATTTTTATTTTCATGAAAATATTTTACAGTTATGAGAACTTCAACAAGATTCATTTTGATGTGCTTCGTCACTTTCACCGTATTCTTTCTGTCGACATCAGGAAGTTTGAATCATGTTGGTTAGTACGAATCATTTTCTTTCTCATTATTCCATATTTATTGCTTCTTCAAAAAGAAAGTTTATGTTAGAGTGTTGAAAGTATTGTATGAATTAATTTAGAGTTATGACTAATTTTTTGGCGAAAAATAGAAAAATTTCCAGTTTTTTTCCAATTAATTTGACTGTGATAATCTAATTTATGTTCACAATATATTTAGGTACCTGTCTAAGAAATTGTGCACAATGCACCAAAATGCTTGGCCCATATTTTGAGGGAGGATTGTGCGCTGATACTTGTGTGAAGTTGAAAGGAAAAATCATTCCCGACTGTGAAGATGTCAACTCCATCGAACCTTTTATTACAAGACCAGACATCGATTAAAACATCTGCATGACATTGAAACTTCGACATTTAAAATTACCCATAAGACTACTTATTTTAAAAAATTTGCTTATCAAAAACTGATTTGAAAGATTGTTCGCTGAGATTATTTTTCAAAACCTAAGCTGCGAGTTTAGTTCGAGCCAAGCTTAATTCATAAAAGCTCGAACGATTACATCCCATTTTTATATTTTTATACTTTCCTACATAAGAGAATCTTATAATCTCTCGCAAACTGCATTATAGATATACTTATTATGCTTTGCATCTAGTCAAAATATAATATAATTTATAAAATACTGTATCGTGAATCTAGAAATATGAAAATTGTAATCAGCTCATTTCATTTCATTATATTTATATTTATTTTATATTTATCATCAAACTTTTAAATCCCAGAAGTGCATAGTTGCCTTAGATAATTTTAAGAGC
Source organism: Synergus gifuensis (assembly GCA_904066015.1). Classification (NCBI taxonomy): domain Eukaryota; kingdom Metazoa; phylum Arthropoda; class Insecta; order Hymenoptera; family Cynipidae; genus Synergus; species Synergus gifuensis. Next base: position 3,528,703 of record CAJFCO010000086.1, read on the forward strand.
ACTGTACAAACACATACATTATTATTTTATTTTTATTATAGATTTAACTTATAATAACCGAAGAAAAAAAAGGTACGCTAAGTACCTGAAAGGCTTAAAGCATAAATGTAAAGCTCGAAGCAAAATGAAGAAACCAGATCTATGTTCTATCAATATTTTATTTGTTCAGCTAGAAAAAAAAATAAATAATAGATATTTGTAACCTACTGCTATCATATTACAAATTCTTAAGTATCTGGCGGTGTTACGTAGCATTCTGGTATTGTACTAAGTGTTTGTCTCATTTCCAACTGCTGTATCTAGAATTAAGAATTAAATTATGCTCTTTTTGATCTGTAAATTATACCTGTAATTGTTACTTTTCTTCCTATAATTTTAATTTTAATTTTAATTTAATTTAATAATTATGTACCTTCTGCCGAAGAGTCTTCTCATTAATCGCTGCTCTTGTAAGCAACACTTTAACCTTATCTAAAAGTTCTGATTTATGAGCTAATTGCTGTTTTAATTCACTGACTTCACCATTATTGTCATCAGACGATTTTTGACTATTTTCTAACATAACTATTCTTTGTTCAGCTAATTGTAAATCTGTTTCTAAACTCACTACACGTTGTTTTGCCAACTCGCACTGTTTTTTTAACGTGGAATCAGTGTCTCTATTAGTTGACTTTCCCTGTTGATTAAAAAGAAAAAATTGTGTAAATTAACTGAAAATTTTTATATACACCAAGCACTTAATTTGAAGCTTCAAAATATGTATTACCATTTGAGTGAGTCGATGGCCACTTTTAGCTTTCAGCCTTTTGTTTTCAGCTTGAAGCTTCTCAACTATTCTTTTTAAAATAAATATCGTTTTCTCAAGTTCTGGTATAGATTTTTTTGAACTTGGTTGTTGCACAAGTCTCTCTGATGATAAGGGAATTGATTCGGAGAGCTTTTCAGTTTTCAAAATGTCCACGTATCTATTATAAATTTAAAACATACTACTTTTGAAATACTTTTTGATTGTAAAGTTTATTTTCATTCCTTATGGAAAAATAAGTGTGTGTATATATATGGTACAGAATAGAATAAATTTAGAATACTCACTTCTCTAAATGTTCAATTTTTTGTTTAAGATTAGGTGTATCCATGGTTGCTTTCTCCAATTCCAAACGAAGTTCAAAATTTTCAGACTCTATTCTTAACTTATTTTTTTCTAAAGCATCCTTCATTGATTCCAATTTTTCTATTTGACTGATCACGTAAGCATTTCCCTGAAAATATGTAATACATTCCGAAATAGAGAATGCAAATTTAAAAAAATCTCGAAAGTAAAGTAAATGAAAAAAAGTGGGAAAAATTACTTCAGCGACAGATTCCAGGGCAGATATTCGTCTCTTTTGTTCTTCAATTATAGTCCTAAGTTGATCATTATCCTCAAGAGTTAATCGCTCTGTAAGTTCATTAACTCGACTCCTCAATAAATCGCACTCCTTTTGTAGATCTTCTATAATATTTAAATCAGTAGTAGAAACAGGTGGATAGAACGCAAATCCCGCAGACATTCCACTTTTTTCTAGTTTTAGTTTACTCCTTAAATACCATTTTTCTCTTTCCATGCAAGAAACTATAGAACGTAATTTTTCGTGACTAGTCTGCAATTTTTGCAATTCTTCAGTCTTCTCTTTCAATTTTTCTTTCAATTTTTCAGCCGTCTGTTGCCACTTCTTTTGCTTTTCCCAAAGAGCCAATTCTTCTGCTGTCTAAATAAATAATTCATTTCATATTTATAAATAATATTTATAAAATATTTTTTCTTACCTTTGCTTTTTTCACTTCATGAACTAAGGATTCTCTATTTAACTGTTCTTTAGTCTTTTGTAATTCTTCTTCGAGAGACTTAACTTTGCGATCGAGCTGAAATTCGCGTTGAGAAGTCTTCTTCTCTTGAGTTTTCGTTGCCATATATCTGCATTTAAAAACATAGTCTTCAATAAAATTGATTAAATCCGTCTTATTAATTCTTTAGTTTAATATGAAATTGCACAATGTACCTTCGACTTTGCTGTTGCTTTAAGTCTGCGATTTGATTCTTGTACATTCTTTCCTTGTCCAATAATGTCTGCAATTGTCGGCGAAGGCAATCTAACTGAGTTTGTGATTGATTAATGGCTTGCTCGCGACTTGAATTGTGCATAGTCTCGCATATTTTTGGCTCTCGAACATCATAAGTCGTTCCTTGTTGAGCGTTAGCTACTGTTTCCATAACTTCAAGTTCGTTCTTTGAAAATTGTAATACATTTAAAAAGCAATCATAACAATAATAGTAATAATCTAATAATAAACACTTATATGTTTTGAAATTTTATAAATATACCTCCAATTGTTGACATGCCACACTCAACTCTTGTATTTTATTATCCTTCTCTTGCAAATCCTTGGCCATTGTAATATTCTCTTTTGCTAATTGCATCCGATTTTCCGAGAACTGCTGTCTTAATGAAACTGTTTCACACTGCCACTTATGAAGTTCCAAGCGGTAACTTTCCAATTCCAATTTATGTTGTTCTTCAAGTCTACATCGCAGATTTTCACACAATTTTTTTTATTATAAACCAAGATGTTTCAAGTTTTTATAAACTAAATTTTGGGAATTTTGAAAAAAAATTTCTTTCATTATTCTGATCGAGACTCGTATACTTTTTAACTTACCTTGATCTCATATCATCTATATGACAAAGTCTGTCTTCAGCTAATCGATGCCACCGCTGCCCAAGTTCCTTTGCAGCTTTTAAATCCGCTTCAAGCATTGAAATCTTCTCTTGTAATCTAGCAGTGTCCACTGCAGAATCGAAATCTTTGTTTAAATTTTCCTTCTCAGAATCCTCCTTCTCTGGTTTATCATCACGCTCAGGAAATTCGCAGATTTCTCTGCAGGGTTGATAATATATTAATTAAAATAGAAACATTTTAAAGTAAAAGAATTGAGACTTACTTTTCATCCATTTCTTTCTTCATAGTAGCAATTTTTTCTTGCAGATGTTTAATCTCCTCTTGTAAACTATTAGCAGCTCTACTATGTTCATCTCTATCTTCTTTTAATAACAGCTGGTATCTAGAAATTGTCTCTTCTTTCTGATTAACTAATTTCTGCAAACTGTTTATTGTCGATTTTAAAGCTACTTTATCAGATGCATCAACATTGGAAACATTAGAATCGCTTTTCAATTGTTCAATAATTCTATCTCGATCCAGAAGTTTCGTATCTTTTTCTTCAATAGCAGTAGTTAATGAATTAATTTTCGTCTTATATTCGGCAAGTTGGGACTCATATTTTAGAATCACTGCTGATCGTTCAGAAGCTAGTGCCAGTGCCTTGTTTAATTGCTCATTGAGAAAAGCGTGAACATTATCATCTCCTTGAATTTTATTTTTATTATCTACTGCATTATTTTCTTTCATTTTCCTCTTGTCATTTGTTTCAGCATAGAGAAGATTCAATTCGCACTGAACTTCCACTGAACAGTTATCAATTACTTCCGTTTGAGTCGAACTAGAACTTATTTCTCTTTTCTTCTGTATATCTTTTTCCTCATTGATGAAATGTTTCTCTCGGTCTGCATTCATATCTTCAATTTCCAATAGTTTCGGAACTCCCAAATCTCGCTCTGGTTTCTCTGATTCAACGTCCAGTTTTTTTGGAATTTCCCTATCTCGTTCAGATTTCAAGCGTTCTGGCTCTCCTTCTGCTGTGCTCTCTTTTTTTGCTTCTGATTTTTCTTTCCAAACCTTCTGCATGTTTAACATCTCAAATTCCAAGGAAGTAACAGTCGCTTCGTATTCTACTAATTTTCTATTCGCAATTTGCAATTCGTACTCGAGGTGTGAAATTTGTCGTTTGTATTTCATGTCCTAAAATGTAAATTTGAAAGTATGAGTGGATGCTTTGACATATTTTAACAAAATAATAATAATAACATACATTTAATACTTACACTAAGGGATCGTTGAGAATCCTCCGAAAACCGTTGCATTATACTTTGCACGTCAGGACTTCCAATCTGTTCTTCTAGCATATCTTTCAATCGCTCTACAATTTGCAATCGACTTGATAGAATTTCCTGTTGCAACTTGACTTTTTCATGTTCTTCATTCATTTCCCGTGATTTTTTATCCCATTCCAAACGCTCAGTTAGCATCTTCGTAAAATTCAACTCATACCTTTCCCATGCAGTCGTAGAAGTCGATCCGGCGTATTGTTGCTGCAAAAATCTTATCATTTCCATGTAGGACCTAAAATCAAACAAGTTTTTCACAAATTTGTAAAATAATAATAACAATAAAGAAGTTTCAGTAATCATTCTTACTTGCAACGCTGATTACACTGTTCGCGACACTGCTGCATCTGTTTTCTCATCTCATCAATCAACATCTTAGACTCTTCCATCTCTTCCTTCATTTTCGTCAAATCATTTTCCAACAATTCCTTCTTTTTCCTCAATTCCGTTTCCAATGACCTACAATTTGTCAATTCAAAACCTAGTCTAGCGATTGTTTCTTTGTCTTCGCTGATAGCTTGTAAATCCAAAATTTGATGTCTCAAACTGTCCAACTCGTTAGTTTTTAATGAATTAATTGTGTAGTGCATTTGCGCCTCTTCTCTGGAAACATCATTCAATTGTTTTAAGTTTCTATTTTCCAATTGTAGTGTGTCAATTCGCTTTTGGTATTCCCGCAACATCTCCTCAATATCGGATTGCTGTAAATTCTGTGATTTCATTTCGTTGGTAAGTGTTTGATGTAATTGTATAAGCTGGTCTCTCAACTCAGAATTTAAAGCAGTAGCTCGACTTAAATCTACTTCAATTTGCGTCAATTGCTTTCGCGACTTGTCATACAATTGCGATAAGCGATCAGCACGTTGTTTTTCTTCAAGCAACTTGGTTTTAAATTCTGCCAGTTGATTAGAATCATTTTCATCGATCTCTGATGGTGGAGGTTCAAGTTTCTCAGGTTGTTCATATTTCTCATCAGCAATCGTTTCACTCTTATCTCTCTGAAAAACTCGATCCTCAAGCGCTGCTCGAAGTCGAATATTGGATTCTACATATTTTTCATTCAGCTCATTGTACTGCAAGACACTTATGGAATTTAGCAAATTGCTTTGCAGCATTGCAACTTGACCTTCTAAGAGTTTTATCCGTTTCTCGGAATCAGCTAGATATTTTTTCAGATTGCTTTCTTTGGCGATCGTTTCTTTTTGCACGTGATATAGTTTAGTAGACTCTTTGCTGAGAAGTTCTTCAAGTATGAGACATTTTCTATTAGACATGGAAAGTTCCACAGTCGCTTCTACATATTCTTTGCTTTTAGACGCTAGTAAATTACGAATATCATCTTCACTTAATTCTAAAGCATTCCAGTTCGTTTCGTATTCTTGCAGTTTCAACTCAAGCTTGACGATCATATCTTTCAGATCAGTGGCATCCTGTTTCAAAGAGTCCGTTTGCTTCTGCCACTCTTCCAAATCGTTTCGATAGGCTTCCTGCAGTTTATCTATTTCGGAAGCATTCACCTTCGACTCTTCTACATTAGACTTTTCTTCTGCGGAAGTAAGGCCAACCCCTGCGCGCTGTAGGAGAATATCTTTTGTCTTTACCTCTTTTCTGAAAAAAAAATTAAGGAATATTGTACTTGTATTATGAGGAAAATTAGTTTTTTTAAAGATATTTACCTCATTTCTTTAAGTTGTTTTCTTAACTCAGAGTTGATACCCTGAACAACATTTAAACGTTCCTGCAATCTCATAGCTGGATGATACCAGCCTGCTAAGTGTCTAACATCCAAAGCCTCAAGTAATCTTTCCAGGGTATCAGATTGAATTTCCACTGTACTTTTAGCTACAAATGGGTTAATAATTAAAAAAAATTTATAAAAAATGTATACATTGAATAAATCTTGAAGATTCTTTGTAAGAAATTTTGGTAAAATTCACCATCTTGATTACGAATGCTGTCCAATATTTCATGAATTCCTTTTCTCAGTGCTTCGTTTTCTTCAATAACGACTTGCACGTTTTCCTTTATTTTACTCAGCTCAATTTTGTCAGACAACCATTCTTTTTCTCGCTCGGAAGCCCAAGCGTCGTCTGATCTTGAAAAACTCATAGCCGATCCCACAGGATTATCGACTGCATCCGATTTAACGGAATTACTAGTTTGACCGACAAATTTTGCAGCCAGCTTTTTGAATTTATATTTTAATGTTCTTATCTGTAAGAGATATAAAATAAAAAATAATAATTTATAGTTGTAGAAATAATGTTTTTTCAAGCAAAACTCACATCCGACTTAAGTTCCAAGTTCTCTTCCTTCAACACTTTGTTAACATATTCTAGCTCATGAATTTTCTTCTGTTCATCTTGTCTCCGTTGAATAATATGATCTACTGAAATTTCTTCTTCATCTGGTATTCCAAATTTTTCTCTGAAATGGAGAAAAATACATCTAGTTGTCAAGTAAATTTAAACATATTTAACTATTTTCTAAGAGAAGCTTCTTTGAAAATTTACCGCAGAGCAGTTATCTCTAAGTCCTGATGTGAGTTTAAAATTTCCAATTTATTAATAACGTTTACAAGGTCTTTGATGTATTCATTTTTATGATTTAATTGGTCCTTAACTTCTTTCAATTCGCGAAGAGTGTTAGTTAAACCTTGATCTTGATCTTCATACTTCCGTAATATAGCGAGAGCCTCACATAACTGTAATAAAACATACAAATAAATAACATGACGCATAGAAGATAATTTATAATCTCTTAATACTCTTAATACCATACTTCTTCGCTTTTTATTCGGGCGTCGTTTTCTGCAGTTTCTAATGTCTCTTGAAGACTATGAATCTTTTCATTTGATGCTTGATACTTTCTTAACAAGTCACGTTGCTCTTTTTTTCTTCCACTTCCTTCCGATCTGCAAATTTTTATTTGAATTAAAATTAAAATCTCTTTTACTTAATAGGATTAAAAGTATAAAGTTTATGAAATTTACGATGTAACAGCCGTTTTCAGTTTTTCTATGACTGAACAGCCTTCGTTAATTTCGGCAACAGCTTCTGAGAGTTTATTTTGTAATTCTGCTATGATTTTATCTCGATGATCGATTTCTTCGTTCAAACTTACAATCTGAGACGAATTTTGCCCTTTAGGTGAATTTATAGGCTGCAGTAATGTTTGTGATAAATTTTCTCTCAATTGTGCAATTTCCGTATCTTTTTCGTCCAATATACTCTGAAAAATACAATTTTTTATAGTTAAGAAAATACAATATTATTCAGATGAATATATATAACTCAGATATACTTACTTTCCACTCTACAATTCGAGAATCAATAGCTGCCCCAAAATCGTCGATAAGTTTATCTCTATCGACTTGTTGAGAGGCCAGTTCCTCAATCTGTGTTAAAAGAGCTCTGTTCTCTTCTTCCAATTGCACTGATTTCTCTAAAAATAATTTTTAAATGTAAAATACAATATTATGTGTAAAATACCCATTTATTATTTAGACTGAATTACCTTTGTAAATATTACAGTTTTCACCAAGAGCATGTAATTCGTCAGCCATTTCATTCATTTTCTCTGTAGCATCTTCCATTTCATCTTTTAATAATATTAAATTATCTTTCAGTACTGCATTTTCTTGTTCTAAACCCTGTATAATTATTGAATATAAGAAATATTCAGTACATATTGCAATATTTAAATCAATAAGTATTTTTTTAGTAATATAAATATACCTCCAGTTCTTGCATGAGTGTTTCAATTTTACTGTTCTTCTCACGCAGCATTTCTTGAACACTTTCTTCATATCCAGAGTCACGCTAAGGAAGATTAAAAATTTTATTCAAAATATTTAGGAGGAACTCAATAATAATATTTACATATACTTAATTTACAAGGCAGCTGTTTTATATTGAGTTTGAAATTTTTTACCTGTGAATCGATTCCACTTTCATCTATAACTTCCATTTTTCTTCCTAATTCAACAAAAATATATGTATTTAAAAAATAAAGAGAAGTAAATAACATACATTTAACTCTCTTAAATATGAAAATGTGTTATGTATTACCTGACTTTTGTTTTGCAGGTGAAAATTGTTTTGCTTCAAGATTCTTCTCTTTTAATTCATCACATTCTATTAATAACGATTCGACCTGAATTTTGATTATAATATTGTGATTATAGTATTGTAATTATAATATTTAAATAAATAAATAATTTGTTAGAAAATTGTCGCCTGGGGCGACTTAAAAGCTAAGCACAGGTCTGATTGGCTTTAGTGAGTTTTTTAGAGACTTTATATATTCCCCAGCTACTAGCCTGATGTGATCACGTTGGCTACACCGAGACAGTATTAAAAAAATTAATTAAGCAAGATGGTAGCAGCCGTACAGGCGAAAACATGAGAGTTCAGAGTATCAGCAGTGATCATTAAAAATGTAACATTATTTATACTCAAGAGTAATCACAAGTTCATTAAAAATTAAAAAAGAATAAGATGCAAAAATAACTATCAACCAGTCACACATGATAGATCAATACGTCGAGTCGACCCTAAGTTTTACCAAGAAAGAAACTAAATGTAGTCGATAATGCAGTGATATATTAAAAAAAAGATATATATATATATAATAAAATACGAAAATGTTTATTTCAATATATTTTTCAAATTTTCAACTCAGTATGTGTACAATGCTGTTATCAAAAATCACTCTGGGTGAGTCTATAAATGTAAATATTGATAGAAAGTTATGTTCAACTATAATGTGTTTCAAAATCATGAATATATTTTTATGTCCTACAAAATTAGAAAATATAATGAGAAGAAATTCAATACATTTAAAAAAGTACCTCCATGATTTAAATATTAAATGGGGAGATGAAGAGGATATCAATGATAAGTTATGTCATTTTTAATCAATTCATTAATATGTATCTGGAAAATTTTTCTGCAATTTGTGTATAAAAATTAGACATGATATTCTTTTCCTTCCAGTGTTATCTTATTTATTTAATGTTTATTTTACGGTTTACTGTATTTTATTCCAATTAGTCGTAAAAAATTGTAGTAGCAGGAAAAAATATGTAAATTATTATCTTATATGAATTTGATAGTGTATTGCGAAAATAAAAAACTTTACCTGATTATCCCGATATTGTAATATTTCCTGAGAAACCTTAAAGAGGGCTTTTAGGTTGTGAATGTTGCTAACTTCTTCTACATCGCATTCTGTCACCATAGGATAAAGATCTTCGATTTCTTCATCTTTCAAGGACACTGGATTTACTGATAACACTCGATCCCAATCTATTTCGACCATTTTGCCTGTAAATACTAATGAAAAATTGCATTTATCGAAATTTAGCCTTTCACGTTAGTATGTATGCTGATGACAGGTGATACTATCATATACAACTATCATAATGATATTCTATGCGTTCTATGCCACGAAAGCGTTGCCATGGTGATATGTGACACAATAAATTTTGTGCACACATACACTCATTTACACGCTATGCATTTCATTCATTAAACTTCGATTTGACGTTCTGAGTTCTCTAAGAAACAATAATTTAATATTTTTGTTTAGTGTAGTTCATTCTTAATTATAAAATTGACAATTAAAATATATAAGTTTGTGATATTGAAGAGAAATGACTGCAATTAAAGAATAACAAGTTTCCTCAGGTTATTTCTTAGTTTCGTGATAGTTGTTTTGTTTGCAACCAATCGCAGAATTGAGGATAGAGTTCAATGTCCAGCATTAATTCGGTAGGTCATTTAATCCAAAAATATCTGTAAATATTAGAAAATTTTTTGAACTATTAGTTTGAAAATTAACTAATACATTTTTACAATACAATGTATTTTATAAAATTGTTTTAACGTTTCAGAGGATCTGATATATTCATTTATGGAAATTTTTATTCGATAATCATGTCAATGACGCAGACAATTATTAATGAAGATTTATACGCTGGATATAATGATTATTCCCCGCTATACAGTACAAAAGATTTTTACCAAGATGAAGTTATTCAAGAAGCGCTTAAAACTAGTCATGCTAAGAGGTCTATTGTAAGTGAAGACATAATTTTGAATCGTGTTTTATGTTACAAATTATTTTTAAAAATTGCTAAATTATAAATAAAATTTCAGATGACACCAAAAACTCCTGGTACAGCAATGCGGTTTGGTACCGCTTCCGGTGTAAGTAAAATCTATTATTATAAATGTTGGCATTTATTTTGATTGAATAATTCAATTGTTGGTGGGAGAAATGATAAAGGAAGTAATAAAAGATGCAAAATTCAGAAGAAAAGTGTAGAAATAATTATTTCTTTTTTTAGTTTCACAGAGGAACCACAGCTGGTCGGTTAGATACAGCAGGACCTCGTCCTATGACTGCAGTTCGAGGTGCTGGTTACACAAGTAGCAATCGACAACCTTTTGATCCTCTTAACATGGGAAGCAGCTCCGGAGGTCCTGCTCCACCATTAGAATCAGACAAAGAAAACACGTAAATATTTTTTTAACCAATGGTACAAGTTCTAATAAATTTCCTTTAAATATCTCAACTTGAAATTAAAATTCACCTTGTTAATTCAATTTTTCGAAGGCCAGAACAGAAAATAAAATCAGCCGAACGCCGAATCATGGAACTGATAGAAAGTTCGGCGCAAGCGGCATTTGAAAAAAATATGACTGTTGCATTGGAAAGAGCAAGAGAAGCTTCTGCTAGGGAACGTGCTCTTATCAGACTGCAGGAACAAGCTGGTCTCAGTGACAATCACAACTTAGACTTAACATTTGCGGTAATATAAAATAAATTTCCTATTCATTTGTTATCATATCTAAAAATGTGATGTTACCAGCATATATCTTGAAAATATCGAACACATTGTTGTCGAAAACCCGATTGGTTTTTTGGAAATTGCGGTTTTCAGGAAATTGACGATGTCTTGTGAAATTTTAAGTAATGTAAGGGGAATGTCCTTTTAAAAAATAATGATTGATTAAATTCTATAGCGTCGAAGGAATGACATATTTCTTCAAATTTAATTTACAGGTACTTTTTAATTTAGCAAGTCAGTACGCTAACAACGAATTATATACAGAAGCCGTAGCAACCTATCAAGCAATCACAAGGAACAAAATGTTTAGTAATAGTGCTAGATTAAAAGTAAACATGGGAAATATCTATTTCAAAATGGGACAGTTACCACAAGCAATTAAAATGTATAGAATGGCCTTGGATCAGGCCCCTACAGCCTACAAAGATTTAAGGTAAATATTATAAACTAACTTAATTGTAATACATAGAAAATATATCTACAGATACTAACGAAGATATCATTTCGTAGAATAAAGATAATGCAAAACATTGGGATGTTGTTTGTGCAAATGGGACGTTTGGAAGACGCGGCTACCAGTTTCGAGTGGGTGATGAGGGAAAGACCAGAATTCAAAGCGGGGTTGCATGCCGTTTTATGTCATTTTGCATTATCTCATCGAGATAAAATGAAAAGAGGCTTCTTAGAGTTGTTAGAAGTTCAACTTAATATCGATGAGGAAGACAAATACAGTATAAGTACCGTGAGTTGTGCACAGCTCTATAAATAATACTTCAGTATCTGTCTTTTAATTTTCTAATCACATCTTCCTGTTAGAGTGTTGTACAAATTTCTTTATTAAATGCTTACAAACGTTTGTGCATAGATAATAAAGACAATATTCTTATCTTGATTAATTCCCATTCGATTTCACAGGACGATGTTGCTGCTAATATATTAAATGAAGTTATAAAAAATGATGATCTATCCAAATTGGAGGAAGAACTGAAATTGGAAGCAGAGAAGACTATTCTTAATGCAGCGAATCTCATTGCCCCTGTAATTGAAAATACACTTACAGCTGGATTTGCTTGGTATGTGTTAAATTCACCAATTTCTTTTCATTCCTAACTAATTAATTCCTAACATTCATGCTTATTCATCAGGTGTGTAGATGCAATTAAATCTTCAGCATACAGTACCCTTGCTGCTGATTTGGAAATTAACAAAGCGATGGTTTTCCTCCATAATCGGGAAACACAGTTAGCGATTGACACTCTGAAAGTTTTTGAAAATCGTGATTCTAAAGTTGTCAGCTCTGCATCAACTATGCTTTCATTTATATGCTTCCTTGTAAGTATTTTTTATAAAGGGAAATTATTGACAAGAGAGATTTTTGCAATAAAGTTTAACTTTCCAGCAAGGGGATTACGACCAAGCCGAAAAATGTGGCGAATCAGCTCGAAAAGCGGATAGTTACAATGCAGCAGCATACGTTAATCTGTCTGCATGTGCGATAAAGAAAGGTGAACTCGAGAGAGCTAGGGAATTACTGCTATGCGCTTTGGATAGTGACGCAAGTCATGTACAGGCTCTTTATAATCTCGGTATGCAACTAAAAAAACCAGGTGATGAACTCATCAAGACTCATTGTGTTCACAAGTGTTGTTATTGATTCCTCTTCACAGGTTTAGTGTACAAGAAACAAAATATGTACGAAGAAGCATTGGAATGTTTCTGGAAATTAAGAACTATCGTACACTATGATCCACAAACACTCTACCAAATTGGCCATTTGTACCAACTTATGAATGATGTGGATCAAGCAGCTGAGTGGTACTTAATTTACTAAATATTCTTTTTGAAAAAAAGTAGTCTACAAAAAATTGCAAACACATACATCTTCCTTTCTAGGTATAATCAATTGTTGGGTATAATTCCATCTGATCCTGGTGTCTTACAAAAGTTAGGAGAAATGTACGATTCAATAGATGATAAACAACAAGCGTATCAATTTTACAGTGATGTAAGTACTGTTGTTTTTAATAAAAAACAAAAAAAAAGGAGAACCACAGTACTAAAAATACTAATATGAGATTGAAATAGTCTTACAGATTTTATCCTGCGAATTTTGAGGTAATCGACTGGCTCGGATCTTATTTTATATCAATGCAGGTGAAGAACACTTTTAAGATTTAATCAAAGATTATTCTCGCTTAATATTGCTAATGATTTATCAATTACCTTGACTAGGTGGCTGAAAAAGCAATGATATATTTTGAAAAAGCAATTGAACTTGCTCCTGATGAGCCAAGATGGCGATTACTCGTGGCGGCTTGTTTACGAAGAACTGGACATTTTCATAAAGCTCTGACTGAATATCAAAATATACACAAGCTTTTCCCAGAAAATATCGAATGCCTCAAATTTCTGGTGCGTCTTTGCAGCGATTTAGGTTTAAAAGAAGCTCAGATGTATGCAACAGAATTAAAGAAAGTAGAAAGGGCTAAAGAAGTAAAAGAGCGTCATGGTTCTGGAAGACCTGGGACAACAAGTTAGTTTTACTCCCTAACAAAATTAATTTAAATTGTTAGACTTTTCTCTGAACAAATAAAATATTATGAAAATTGAATATCTTAGGTTCAAAACGAAGTAATAGTGGAAATTCTTCAAGAGGAGGTTCCGGGATGAGCACTTTATCGGAAAATCGAGCAAGTCCTGCCTTAAGCCGTGGCGATCATATAATGAACAGTGCAGGAATTAATAAACCCATCCATGTTAATTCTAACACACATATAAGTGAGTATCAAGTTCTTATCCCTTCTTATCTGTTAGTTAACATTTGTTTGAAATCTGTGGCTTTTAAAAATGACATAAGGCGAATAGCGTCAATATCTTGAAAAAAATTCTTATCAGAAATGGAATACATGAAGAATTTGCGCTATTCAAATGAATATATAATACGACTTAAAGCTTTTATGATGATGACGATGATTCTGATGCAAACATAATTGTTTGTAACTGTAATTTTTATTACTTATTTGCGGAGCCTCAACTTTAAATATCAGTGCTTGAGCGAAAAAACTGATAAATCTTAAAAATTATAAATGTGTTGACAGAATTAACGTAGCGTTGTTTTTAGGAAGATTAAGATTCCCTAGTTTTCCTATAAAAATAGAAATATTGATATCCTTGAGGTGTGTATTTTCGTATACGAACATTAACATGGTGATCTACGTAGGCACTAGACTAATGAATTGAACCCATGATAGATGTGTCCAACTGACTTGTAGTTTATTCCCGAACACCATTTATCCTTCCATTGATCCACTATTGGAAGAATAATTTTCCATTCAAAATTTTCGAGAACAAGAACTAACTAAAATTTAGAGTTGAAACAAACTTCTAAAATAAATTGAACAATTTTTTAAGAAAATGATTAATTTGAGTAGATACAAGTTATTCGGATCCAATTGGTGCCTTGCCTGTTCGTCCAATGACTGCCGCAGGAAAACGTGATGACGATTTTGGCGATGAAGAACTTGGAGACGACTTGCTGCCTGAATAACATATCTTTACCTTTATCGTACATCTTCATTTATCATCGATCAAAATCAAGTCGTTATGGTATTTTATCTTTAACGTCACTGATTGTGAGATACAATGTCATGAAATCCAAAGTTGCATAATCTCATCTCGCGCCATTCATCTTCCTTGCACTGATGATAATGTTAACACTAAGTGAACCTAGCAACCACTTATTGTGTCGTAAAGTTTACTTAAGATCAGTTTAGATCAGTAAGTACTCTAATCTATATAAATGATTACACAACTCGATGCGGATCAAGTGCCTTGTTTTACAAAAATGTTTAATAAATTTTGAGTACACTAAAATTTTTGTGATTTCTTTTAATTTTGTCAGAAATTCCTTAGCAGAGGGAAATATTATAAAGAAAATTTACAGTGATCTTAATATCAGATAATAAAATTATTTCCTTAAGTTATAACTGGTACCAAAAATTAATAATATGGATTGTTTTAATCTTGAGTTGAAAGACTTTTTCACCCTTTAAAGATGAGAAACTGGTTTGGAATTCCTTCGACTTTGGAAACAAGTTTTTATATGGTCTTCGCGTTAATCATGCTTCACTCCATAACCGGAATAAAATTTATTCGTCATATTAGCAGTTCATGTGTAATAGGAAAAGTAAGAAAGTACATCTAATTTAAAATAGATTTAATGGATATGGATTTTAAAATGATAAATAGTGTTAGTAAAATTAATTGTAAGAACTTGTATAATTTTTGGATATTAATCAATTTTTCGTACTTGATGAACTTTTCATAACAGAATTACTTAATAAGTTTAAACAATAATTTGAAGTACATAAAACATTTCTTATGCCTGCTTTTATAGACATCCTCAATTTTTTAATATGTAGATTGGCACACCAATCAAGAAGACCCTTAAATCGGTCGTCAACCAGACTATGTATTATCGTTTTGCACAGGCTAAATTTAAACACGTTCAGCATTTTAATAAATCTTCACTCATGCAGCCATCTCAACCAAGTAAGTTGCGTCACAATTCTACTAATACTACATGCATGTACCAAAAAGTACACGAAAAGTGAAGTGAATTTGTGATAGTATGATTTATATAATATTAAAAAAATTAAACTAACCAAAAATTTTGTTGAGCAAAAAAGAATTTTCGAAACTTTTGATTGAAAAGAGAAAAATTTGTTTTGGACAATTATAAAAAATGTTGGCTGTATAGCAACCAAACATTTTTTTGGTCCCACAAACATTTTTTTCGGTGCTGAAATTATCTGAAATTAAAATGCAATTTCTGCGTAAGTGTAATAAATTCCCTTTTCATATATGTATGTTATAAAACGGTAATCATTTTTATTAATATCTTTCAATATAATCATACGAGGGGAAGTAAAGATGTGGGTTTCTAGAGAAGAGAGAAAAATTCAAATAAACCGATAATTGAAGTTTGACCTGTTAAGATACGTCTGGAGGAAAAAATGAGTTTTTTAACCTCTCATTTCTCCGTATAATATTATTTATTTGCTTACGATTAAATTTTTATGCTGAACCATAGTCACAGTAAAAGATAATAGGCTGTGAAAAAAAATCATTTCTCTTTACTGAAACTTTAGAACTTAAAGAAACTTATTTATATCTATAATGGCGTGTACAAAATTTATGAAAATTCTATGAAAATATTAGAACATTATTAGAACCTCCGAGTGGTCTAATCTTGTCTACAAAATGTACTTTTGGTGTTTTCCGTGAAATTCCCAATCCCCTCTTATATTTACCTAATATTAACTGATTGGGCGGGATATTTTAGAAACTATAGCGTAGTAGGCGTTTCAATTGATCATTTAATTGATTTAATATTGGCACAAGTGGAGGACAACACCATTTGGATACCATTTTTTCTATTTGGAGAGTTTTGTTCAGATCAATCGGGGAGGTATAACGATATCAAGGCCAAATTTAGAAATGGAAAGTACATAAATTAATTCTTAACTTTTCTTGGTATAATATTAATGTAAGATTAATTAATGTTTTTTTTTTGAAAAAGAATTATCAGCAGATGATTCATAAATTGCTTTAAATCTTTTAAAGTCATTCAAAATCCCTTGAAATCTTTGAAACCTTTTAAAATTCTTGAAAAATGGAAATCTTTGAAAGATTTATCTTCAGAAAGATAAGATCTCTTAAAGACGTTTTAATAAGCGAAAATAATGAAAAAACATGATGAAAGGACGTGTACACATCTGAGCCTGAAAAAAAAAGTAATGTCCCAAACACCAAAGAGATCACTTACTTTGTCATATCAGAGTATGATATTGCGTGGGGACCCTCGTGCTTTTTATTCCACGTGTTCGATTTTATGTGAGCGTAGCGATAAAAGTTTGCATGCATGTGCGCCACATTGGTGAATGAAACCGCACATAGAAATTCAAACGAATCGTCTTCCATAAGTGCAATTAAACGAGTTGGTTCTTCAATACACATATCTGGTTATACTGTGTGCGGGCCCCTTAAAGTTTCAACCGTAGTGGAAGCGGATAGGGAACTCGTGAAGGCTCCGGCAGTTGCTTGTAGAACTCCGAGTATATTTGACCATCTCGCATTCACGTAAACCTTTTACGTCGACTTTAAAGTTTATCAGTCACGTTTTCTACATGTACAGTGATATTGAGACTATTTTAAATCGGAAGTTTTGAAGGGATAAGAAATACACACATTTTCTCCAAATTTAACTCATAGAGTTTAAATTGGAGCCAGAAACAAAAGGATTTCTTATTGAATGTGAGTAAATATATAATAACAATTTGAATCACGCGAGGAAGCGAAACACTGAATAGTTTAGATAAATTGCAATTATGAGACATGAAATATTCAAAGAATTGAAGGTCACATTTTTTACGAAAAAATCTCTCTTATATTTGTCTTATATTGAAATTTTATTCTCTTTTGTTATGTTAACAACAATTAATTTTGGTTTCAATTTCAAAGTCAACAAAACCTGTTGCTGTCTATGCAAGGTGCAAGTTTAAAGTACCCGAAACAGGTTTCTTACAGTCCATTACTGTATATTTTACATTATTTTTCATAACTAGTTATTACGTGCTATGAACAAAAGCGGCGGACAATTGACAAAATAAACGAGTTTTCGTAGCAATAAATGAAAAAAGATCTATCTTATTTCGACTACAGCGAGAATTAATAGATTCTTAGCTGAAAAATTCTGGGAAGATTATGTT
This sequence comes from Synergus gifuensis, assembly GCA_904066015.1. Taxonomy (NCBI): domain Eukaryota; kingdom Metazoa; phylum Arthropoda; class Insecta; order Hymenoptera; family Cynipidae; genus Synergus; species Synergus gifuensis. The sequence continues at coordinate 3,546,372 of CAJFCO010000086.1, forward strand.
TATACAAGTCTCATTTATTTTGGTGTCACAAGAATCTGTAGGAATAGAAACCTATAAGTGGTATCTCGTATCCATGTGCTTGGAAAATTTTCAGATTATGTATTTCGAAGATTTGATTACGCAATTTCCATTTCGTCATTCAAAATTCATCTGGACGAGCTCTCGAATTAATTATTATTGTACAGTTTAAAAATATTAATTAAATTTGTGTATTCAATGTCTCAGTAAATAATAGACTCGTTCAATAATCCAATTTTAGTACCTTATTTTTAAATACTTGTTTTTTCGTGAAGAAAAAGTATAAAAATAATAAGCGAAAATTGTATACTAAATCCATTAATACTTTTGTGTACTTATTACTCAACTTGGTAATTACATTTCAAGAAACAAACTTTTGTTCCAACTTTTAATCAAAGTAAAATTTATGATTTGAACATTCCATTCCTTGAAATGCATAAAAATGTATAAAATGTTATTAATATTAAAGGAAGAACATTCGGGAAATATCATTTCTTCCTCCGACTTTCGGAAACTCACTAGAATTTATATTATTGACATAACAGACATTGAACTACCGATTAATGATCAGATAAGAAAATCATACTTTCATAGCAGTAAATTGATTAAAGTGTCTGTGGTTTGTACGTTTATCAATAAAATTTCAAAAGACTGATGACGCAAATGACACAAGAAGTTTAATCACTGAAAAAAAAAATCTGTAAATTTTAATGTTTTCTTCTTCTTAACGAGAAAACTTAATTGCGTTAAGCCAATTACCAGAGACAATTAAAAAAAATGTTTCGGTAGCTTCAAAGTAGCTAATCTTTTATCTGCTATTTCGTAATAGTATATACATATTCAAAGGGTCAACATACATGCTGAATTGTCGTCTCGTGCTACACGTGACAAGTGTTTCGCGGAGTAAATTCGTTTACAAAATCAACACAGCGCTAAAAATTTTTTAAATAGCATATTCGTTTTATTTTTATTTTCTAATTGCAAATCAGATACCTTAAAATTCCTTAAGAACATTCCAACGTTTTTAAATGGTAATAAGCTTTCCTTGTATAAATTGGAATTGAAAGTTCCAAAATTTTACGATATAATAAAACATCTATGTAATGATTTTAACAGTTTTAACTTTAAAGTGGTAAATGACGAGTATGCGTGTTGCGCTCGCAATTAGAGTTGGTACGTATAGGGTCAACTGGCTGAATTATCACAGAGTTGACGTTTTGCACCTTCCAATTTATTTTAATAAAGACCATTTGCTGCTCTGTGACTCGGAAGAACGTTCTAGGGATTTTTTATGGCTTCTTCATTGTCCCAAAAATTGGGCGTGGTATAGTCATTGACATCAAATTACTATTTCTAATTCAATTCTAATACAAAAGAAAGAAAATGTCGATCATACAGCACCTGATATCATTTTTGAGGAAAGTATTATTACGAAAAGAAATGTCTTTGCTTCTGATTATGTAGATTGTATATATGTATAAAAAATCTAATACCTTCTCTGATAAGAATGTGAAAATTCTTTGGAGTTTAAAAATGATAAGAGATTTAAACATTGGAAGCGAACTCGTGTTTATTTATACAGTCAAGAGCGATGAGAGGCGCGTCAGCAGACTCAGCCAATAAGCTTCGGTAACTATAGTTGATGAACGCATATGACCTCCCTTGTGTGCGACAGTCTTTCTCTTACAGACGCATGTTAATTATTATACAATAGACAAAGAAGAGGAAAAAAAGTAAATAAAGACGTTCTACAGCATTATGCTTTATGAGAGTTTGATTAACTTTATTGTAGAGACAAGAAATATGTCTTCAAAAAACATCAATTGCTAACTGCTCTATATCATAGAAATATTATTTTTAACAATTTTTTATTATTTAAACCAAATATATAAAGACTTTTTCATACAGATAGAGAACTTCCTTCACCTCTACATATGTATATATAGATTGTATATGACACTGACCTTTGCGCAAAGTAATATTTATCTTTGCGCAACACGTGTGCTCGCATTATCGCGTTTCCAAAGCGAAAAAATGACAACATGATGATGTAAAAAAAAGAAAAAATGTCTTTTTATTTGAATAAGCTGTCAAATTTACTTCATTGATTATATCAGGAAACTTCATTATAGATGTTTCAATACAGGAAGAAGTTGAAGGAACTTGTACAGTAAATTGATGATGAAGATACAATTATTATACAAGAAATTAAAGAAACAACATCTGTTAGATCCTTTAGAGGTTCCTTTTCGGTGCAATAGGCTTTGTAGATTAAAAAACATAGATAGAAAACATTAAATTATCGTAACATTCTAAAAAAAATTAGTCCATAAATTGAAAAGTTATTTTTCAAACATTTATTTTTCTTAAATCCTGGTGTAATGCACACCCGGTATGTTTTAAATATGGCGTTGATTTTGGCGCATGAGCCGTTGCTTCTGAAACTGGCATGATCCGTCAATGAAATACAGAGACTTGCCAGTCGTAATCTAGTTTGATTTTACATGCTGGATTTTAACCTTACGGAACATGTGCTCGCAAAAGTGAAACGTGAATTACAATCAAAATTTTAATCAACTCCTTCATTAATAGGTATACATTCTTTTATACATTCCCGCGTTAATATTCATAAAAAAAAGTAATTTCAATTTTTTTATGCTATAGTCGAAATGTCCATTAATGCAAAAAATATCAGTATATAGTTTTATAATTATACATCCGTGAAATATCAAATTCGATATACTGAAAACAAATTATATATGTAATGTATATATTCATCACCTTTCCAGTGTCCTTGATATGCAAATAAGGTGTAAAACAGTAATCTCATAATACATTGATTTATGCAATTTCATTAATCGAATATATAAATCACTTATTTTCTCCTAAAATTGAAATAAAAGCGGAAACCTTGCATACATATATGTTATCGGCATCACGAGAGATATTGTATATTTCTCTGAAATGCGGTTGAACATTTACAACGTTTAGTTTTTATGGTTCAAGAGTATTTCTTTTCTTAATGTTTTCCTTTGTCTTTTATTTAAAAGGATTCATTATTGTTGTATGTTGTTGTTTTACATTTTATGAACCGAATACGTATTTACGGAACATGCCTATATTTTCATCAATTTGAAAGCGTAATAGTATTTTGACGATTGTAAGAATACAGTTCAACCGAATTCAATGAACTCGTGTTTTCTTGACTCACAAGATATTCAGTCATGAATTTTATGAAGAGAATAGGAAATGATTTGAAAACTGAAACATATATATCCTTATCGCAAATACAAAGTTAAGGGACAAAAATAACAATTTTTTAATTGCAAAAGTCCAAACTTTAACACACGTTTTTGCAATGAATTTTTTTGTTTTTTAACTAATTAACCAATTTATTTGTTGTGAAAGATAATTTTCATGTTACGATTCCCCGTACATATGTGCATAATAATTATTACAAGAAAGTGTTAAAGGTCTTCAAAGATTAGTTGTGTGATTGACAAGTCAGATATTATTAAAAACATAATTATTCAGTTGATATAATTATGTTTTAGATACATAGAGACGTCATTTCCTGTTTTTAATACTTTTCTCACGAGATTTGAAAAATAAAGCACGATTATAGATGAAGCATAATATATTGCAGATACGTAAATTATATTTCCCTCTCTAGATGATTTAACTCGAGCAGAATTATGCAACCAAAACGAATGAGGAAATATTCAAATACAAAAGTTACGTTGAATCTTTTGATTAGATTCCCAATTCTACTTTTTGCCTTAGACGCAAAACCGATTTATTTAACACCTTTCTTTTAATTTGTTGAATTAAATGTATTACATATCTGAATTATAATTGTATAAACTTTTCTGGAATTAACTGTGTTGAAACAAAATTTCTAATAAATACGAATCTTTTTAGATATTGTCTAAAGATAGACAAAAAATGGTGGTACCTACAGACCTCGCCCTCCAGGAGGCCATTCAGGTTGCTCCTCTAATTTTTTCGGATGACGTCAGACGCCAGAAAGTAAGTAATTTTTATAGTAAGATTATATTAAAAAATTAATTTAAAATTAATTGAAGTTATTTCCATTTTAAATAATTCTTTGAGATTCTGAAGTGATTCACATTTTGCCTACGAATGATTGTGATGACATTTGACCTGTGAATTTTTCTTTTCTGTCGTTGTCTAATCGAAAGTTTTGTTTATCGATTTCTGAGAGCATCAGGGTTATCAGCATGCTCTCTTTACGTAAATTTAACGGGTACGTTGATGTTTTAAATTACAAGTACATACTCTTTGTAATTATCATAATGAGGGTCTGAAATGAGACCAATGGATTTGTTATTCACTTTTAAATCAAGGAGAAAATCAGTAAACAGTTTTTCGATATCTTCTTCTAAAAGTACAATATTTTTCAATCAATTCCCTTCTTATTAACAAATATTGTACATCTGTAGTTTTCAAGAGATTTTTATTGCGAAAGATTCTCTAACATTGTTGTGTACTTGAACTATGTGTACCCTTCAATGAACTGCCAGTAACAATGGCTTGACATCGATGATCTTTCGAAACTCAGAGCGTGAGATGAACGACCTATCCATTATTTTTAGATTAATAATAGATAAATGCAAAGATTCAAGATTAGATTTTAAATTTAAACAATTTAAAAATGCGAATTACATTATACTAATTAATTTAAAATCATAATCAATAAGAATGAAGTATTTTAGATGTCTTAATTACCTAAGCATAAAGAAGGATTTTAAATGCTATGAAGCCGTATGTCTTTTTTATTTTTAGATAAAAAAAAGTGTCTTAATTTATTTTAGAAATAAATACTTCCTGCACAAGACTTTATCTTTATTAATCTTTATCTTTATTCATGAATAACTTAAAGTTATGATGAATTGTTTCTAGCTTTTTTTTTTCAGTAAATGGAATGAGGTTTCGATTTCTAAGTATGTATTTCATACTTGTCTAACCGGTTATTTACGCGTTACTTGCATTTATTGTTTCTGTTAACAGTTAAATGTTCATTTTGAAATTTAAAAAATTCAGACACGAATGAAATTGCTGATATGTGCATCCGTGCACAGAAAAGAATAATAAAAGAATAATTTCCATTACAATTACATGAATTTAAAGAAGAAGAACCGAATTTATTTAAGAAGAACCGAGGTTCAAGGTCTTTCAGTTACTAATTTCTTTATTGTGTTTCTATGCATTTAGATTAATTACTTTAAAATTATTAATTTATTTATTTTGATTTCTTTTAGATCGAAAATCGCCTCGAGCAAATGAGATTTACTGCTGCGACTGTCAAAAAAATACAGAAGGTCTTCCAATCCGAGATGGAAAAGGGCATCCATCAACAGCCATCTTCTTTACAGATGGAAAACACATACATACCAGAACTTCCTAATGGAACAGGTAATTTGAGAAAAACATGAGAATGTAATATGACTTTTGTCATCCTTTTTCAACAATATTTTAAAAATAATTGACGTGTCGCGTGCAATACAATTTTTTGGTTCGAACGCAAATGAACCCTGACAATGCAAAATTATGAGATACAATTTAATTTCCTGTATTAATTGAATAATCGAAATTAAAGTCATAAAGACATTTTTTAAAACCCTTATTGCATTTGACCCCTCAAATGTATTTTTCCTTATTTTATGTTTTCAATCTCTTTTTGTGAATTTTAAGAGGAGGGACTCTTCCTGGCTCTGGATCTTGGAGGCACGAATTTTCGGGTTATTCTTCTGGAATTTGTGAACGGCGTAGCAATTCGTGAGGACGTCAAGAAATATCACATTTGTTCTGATCTCAGAGTGGGATCAGGAATTCCTCTCTTTGACTACCTTGCCGAATGTGTCAGTGATTTTGTCATCAACGAGGGTCTTCAAGACGTAGAGCTTCCTCTTGGTAATATAAATTGAAATCGATATCACCCATGAAACCATACGCGCAGATTTTAATTGGTATCTCTTGCTGCTGGACAGCATGGACCCGACGAAAAGAAAAAGAACTTCTTTTCCTTTCGTTAAGCATGCGAAATTGAAATGAAAGTTAACATTGAAAATCAAAATCAAAATTAGAATGAAAATAGGGAGACTCTGAAGTAGAAGCGATATGATAAAAATAGAAAAGATAATTAAGGGATATTTTTTTTACTCTAAAATGGCATCAGTAAATAAAAAAACGTTTTCTTTAATTATAATAGGAATAAATTGACAATAAATAGAATTAAATATTGGAATTACTTTCAGGTTTTACTTTTTCATTTCCCATGATCCAGCATTCGTTGGATGTTGGAATTTTGGTAACGTGGACGAAGAGTTTCAATTGTCCGGATGTTGTTGGCAAAGACGCGGTGCAACTTCTTCGAGAAGCTTTGGATAGGCGAGGTGATACGAGGGTCAATGTTTTGGCTATATTGAACGATACAACAGGAACTTTGGTTCAGGGTGCCACTCAAGATCATAATACGGCAATTGGACTAATTTTGGGAACGGGAAGTAATGCTTGTTATATGGAACGAGCAGATAGAGTGGAGCACTGGGAAGTTGAAAGGCACGGGGAGAGAGAGGTTCGTTTTCTGGATAAAAATCTATTTATCACAAGAACAGAATCCTGAAAAATAATATTGGTTGAAAATTACAATAGGAAACTTTATAGTTTCCTATTTGCTATTAAGTTCGATTTATCTGCTTTAAATTATCAGCCTCAGGGGTTTTCCTTCACTCAAATTTTGATTACTCAATTGATCTCAGGTGAGAAATTGATAAGCCATATCTTTTTATTTATGCAGGTAATCATTGACATTGAATGGGGTGCCTTTGGAGACAACGGAGTTCTGGACTTTATCAAGACTGATTTCGATCGAGAGAATGATGCGAATTCCCTTATCGTTAATTCTTTTACGTAAGAGACAGATTATTTGCAAATTTTTAAAAGTAGAATATTTTAAGCTAGGAAGAAAATATTCAATTTCATAAGTTTCCTATCATAGGTTTGAGAAGTACATCAGTGGAAAATATCTAGGAGAAGTTGTAAGAGTGATTTTGGCCAAGTTAACGAAGGAAGGACTTCTTTTCGTAAACCATTCTTCGGGAAAACTTTTGACACCTGGAAACCTCACTTCAGACCTTGTTTCTCACATAGAACAGTAAGGTTTACTGATTATGAGAAGCAACTGCTTTTATCAGATCTTTATATTTAGGAACTGATTTGGAAATATTTTTGTAGAGACTCAGTGGACGGTGATTTTAGTAATACCAGGGAAGTGCTTGCAAAATTCGGTATTGTACCAGATGAAGATGACTTAAGTGCAGTTCAATATGTTTGCGAAGTCGCTTCCAACCGTGCAGCTCTTTTAGTTTCGGCATGTGAGTGTATTTTTTAATTCGTTCCTTTTTATTTATTTGATTGAGAATTTTATGAATTTAAAAATTTAAAACTATGCTGAAACATGGAATTTTTTCAGTGTGCCTCTAATACTTTTGAAATCATTTTATATTTAAATTTGCGCTTTGTAAACACTGAAAAGAGACTGATGTGTAAATATTACTTATAGGTTTATCAGTGCTGCTTGAGCGAATAAATAAGGAAGAAGTTACAATAGCTGTGGACGGATCTCTCTACAAACATCATCCTCGACTACAGGTCTGGATGAACAAATACATCAGCTTACTAGCTCCTGGGCGCAAGGTAAGTTCGAATTTTATATTCCTTAATTTATAAAAGTTAAAAATTTTTTTAATTAAATGATGTTTTATAGTTCAAACTGATGAGTGTTGAGGATGGAAGTGGCAAGGGTGCAGCTATTGTTGCTGCTATTGCTCTAAGGCTGAAAAAGCGACTTGAATGAAAAGAGAGGAGATTCTACAAGATATTTATTCTCCTCTACAGCTTCAGAGCATCCTGGGTATTTCAGGGCCTCGTATAAAGTACGTAAAGTAAGCGATCACATATTTCGTCACAGACACGCAATTTCGATCGCAATCGTAAACTATACACCTCGGAGTCGCGTAATTCTATCTTTGCGCCTCATCACGTTTCTGCACACGATCACAGTTTCGTTATTTTCAAGGAAACAGTGATCAGGTAAAAATACTTTTATTTTACCGTGATATCATTTGCTCATCTCAGGCATCTTGTAATTATACGATGTTTTTTTTTTAGATATTTTTTAAGTTTATACATATAAAATAGTTTCAAGCATAGTCTTTATTGAAATTCACATTGATCATCTTGTGATTTATAAATATTTTATCTTTTGTTTAACTGTTTTCTGTTTTTCTTATTGTTTTTGAACGTGATGTGAGAATGTGTATCAGTTTTTAAAACACTGATGTAAAAGTGAACATTCCACGCGATGATATTGATACTGAAGGAAATCTCTCTTGAGGATATTGCATATATTTTTTTTACATCCAATTTCTCACAATTTGCATTTCATCGAAACAAACGTTTCAAGTGCCTGATCAATGCGGTGAATTATAAATAATTTACGCATTTAATTTATTCGACGTGACTGTGATTACTCACATGTAGATAATTAGTCAAATAGTCAGAATGCAACACACACATTTTTCCTAGAATTCTCATTGCGCAGAAAATAAATGACCTATTTTTCAACTATTTCGACGATAGTCTAAAGTGCATGTATTTATACAATCTGAACTTCGCCATTATAAGATTTAAAGATCATGCATTTAATTGTAAACACAGTCTTGTTGAATATAATAGTCATTATTTCATGGATTTGTTCCTCATAAGAGAGTAAAATTATATGTCGCGAAAGAGAGACTGCTTGTGTGTGAAACTGAGTACTAAATAATAATAAGAATGAAAGCAGCTGGTTAGTTGTTTTTATCAATAATATCTAGATAAAAGTAAAGAAAATTCCATATTTATTGAATGAAATTTTACGATTATATCGTTTATATATACAATTATAAATATTGTTACCACATCATATTGATTTATGTGCGCTCCTCTTTATGAGGGCGATTTGTTAATAAAATTCATTTCAACGAATTAGCTAATTATATTTTTTTATTTATTATATAAAAAAAACTGTTACAGTTGAAAATAACAATCGTTTAAAAAGTTTAATTTAAACAATGTTCAGTGTAAACGTTGTTCATTTTGAAATTACTTTATTTTTAGCGTATTCAGAATAATTTAATTTTTAAGTATTAAAAGTTAAATTATTAAATATTAAAAGAAAATAAAGTAAATATATTTTACAATAATTAGTGTTTAGAATTTCAGAATATATGCATGCAACTTGTTGCCAAGTGAAAATATTTGATATTGATCTACTCTTATATTTAAATATTTCCCGCCTTTACTACAAGATGGCGCCACGATTCTGTTAACTTGAGCAACAAGAGAGAAGTGACCAAGTGACAGCTCGAACTGTCAATGGTCTTCCTAAACTGCATTTTTTTCTGCAAATAAGCAATTACATATTGTATCATCATCTCTAAACAATAACTAAAACTATTTCGAACCCTCTAAAATAATAATTAAACTCATTCAGTTCTAATTCGCTCCGAAAATGATAAATATTCTACAAGTCGTCAGGCTGCACGCAAGAGGGAATGTCTTGTCTAGCCGGTCAGTCTACTGGAAGATTCCATTGTGAGTGGGTTTCAAAAAGTTTTTTCCTCCGGTGAATCGGTGTTTTTCGTGTGTACCACCGTTCGGCCGACTTCATTTGCCACACAAAAAGGTATTAACAAGAATATATTTTTAAGAGATGTTATTACTTTCGATTATTACTCGTACTGTGCGAAAATTGGAGGGTTAAAATTGTCGAGGTTACTGCACCGTTCGATCCTTTGCCTCTCAGCTGAGGAGTAAATGTAACGACCGGTTTCTACTTGATAAGCAGTGTTTAAAATCCTTTAAATTACTCTATAAAATTATAATTATTAGAAGTCAGATCATTCGTCTCCCTTTTTAAAGAAAAGTTATATAAAGTTTGTAAGCTTGGTGATCTCCAAAATCGATCATGATTTTAATAAACGACTTCTAGTCATTCATTAGAGCATATTGAATACAATTATAAATGATGTACGCTGTGCAGAATACAGTCGGTTGTTGCCGGTGTTGCTAACTTGTCAAATCAGCTTGGATACAGTGCATTCTTGCAAAGTGACTCGACATTTTGGAAACAAAAGGGCAGCTCGGCCCGTAGCAACAACAAAGTGACACTTTGGTATGTCTTTTATTTTTTATTTGTTGCAAGTTTTAGGGTAGTAACAGTTGACTGCCGTGCAGTCAATAATTATTGACGAGTCTTGTTGGTATAAATAAGGCTGCCTTCTCAGGTGACAAAATTTCAAAGTTGAGAAAATGGTTGAATAATTATTGCAATTCGTATTGAGGCCGTTTCTTGATTTCAATTCTCTTTACATTCGAAATTAAATTTCAACGTATAAAGGCAGCTTAATACTATAATATAAAAGCAAATTTTCATTAATCATGGGACTAGCAAAGCCTAAAGAAATTTAGAAAATTGGAATTTTTTAAGTGGAACTGGAACTTTTTTGTGATTTGAAAATGGTACATTCATGAGAATTAATTATTTTAGGCTTACATTAGTACTGAAATTTGCGGATTCTCTCATTTTCAAAGCGTCGGATTTCGAAGGCTTGTAGGTTAAGATGGTTTAATTATAAACTCATCCACTACATTGCATCCAAATTTTAATGTACTTAATAGAATTGAATTAGGTTTCACTTTCAATATACCATTGTGTCACCTTTATTATTTTTAAATACAGTTTCTAATTTGAAATTGATTGTATTTCAAACTTTGAATTTAAATACATTTACAAAACTCACTGTTCTTAAAAATGTGAGAGTGACAGGAATTTTTGCTTAGCAATAAGGCAATTATTGACTGATGCGAGAATATAACCCTGCAAGAGGAATTGGATGCAACAGGGTAAATTTGATTAGCTGTAGCCATTTTTATCGGTTCACGGTTGTCACGTAGCTTGGAAATTAGACTATAGGAAATTACTAAATATCAGATCGATTATTCATATAGGATAGCCAACTAATCAGGATTCCAGGAAAACCTCTATTTTTGTGTTTCTCATTTTCTGGATATTTTTATTAACATTTGAAATAAAAAGTTTCTGGGTAAAATAATTCACTAGTCACGAAAGGGTTTGAAACTTAGAATGCTAGGTCATATTTTAATCACAAAATTTTATTACCCTTCCTAATGGAAGCTCTGAAATGTGAGTAAAATTTTATGGTTCACGTTAACTATAAAATAGAAAAAACGCTCTGTACTCGATCGATTAAGGAATTTACGATAATAATTTAAAACTAAGTTTATCCATTTTTCTGAATCGATTTCCGCTATATCTCATATTTTTTTAATAGATTCACGGAAATTTAATATGGAGAGTAGATACTTGTGTAAAATATATATTATTTTAACATTTTTAGTTGGAATGGAACATAATACTCTTAATGTTCTTTGCCAAGATTTTTGATTAATGCTTAAAACTTGTTCGATGGACAAGTAAAACTGTAGATTATACATTATATTATGTATATGTATATATATATTTTCTTACGCAGTAGAGCTCTCAGCAGCTGATGAGTGCCGGAGAGTACAACCGGTTCTCTATTTTTTTTAAACTTCATTTCATTCTGCAACGCCCTACTTATTAGACTTGTATTATCGTCTAGTAATTGCAATGAGATGCCGTTCACGTTGCTCGTCATTAATCTTAAGATCACTAATCACCTTTTGTTCGTATTCTTTCCTGGTGACGCACATTTTTTTCAAATAGTATTAAACTCCAGATTTTTGAATTTAAAGTGCTTGAATAACAATCCAAATTCAGAATTATGCAATAGAGATTGTGCAATAATTTTCAGTTGCAATCGATTTCCTTCAAGTACTGTTGCTGCGACCAAGTAAAAATCCCCATAATTGATTTTTACTTGAAATTCATTAATAATCCCACGAAATCGAAATTTAATCGAGAAGGCCTTGCCTCACGTAAAGTTTTCTCTCGCGATTCTGACTGCTGTAAACAAACGTGATCAGTGTGCACTGTTTTGTAAATTTCTCTGAGTTACGAGAGCCGCCAATCAGAGGCTGTTCGTAAGCCAGAGTAAACTATCTGACACATATTACAATGCACCGTATACATGTGTAGGTTTGCGTTAATCGGTACCTTTCACGCGATGCGATAAGACATCTTGCTGTTCAGGATGAAATTTGAGGAATTATGGAGTGGCGAGAAAAAGTTAGTAATTTCACATTTTCTATTACTTCGACAGCACTTTTAAAACAATGATGAGAGTTTTTACTGCAATATGCACTCGGGTCTGTGAGGAAAGTATAACATTTTTATCATTTTCCTAGAAACACCTTCTATATTTTAAACTATTGGCTTCTATTTTCTTACACTAGATGCATCGCAGTTCCTGGAGTTATTTCAATAATTGCAAGGTATGTAAATGTTGATCTCAGCGAAAGTACTCTATTTTAGGCCTACTAATTAAATTAGTAGAGGGTTTAAATCGACAAAGATTGCAGCTCACATTTGAATCCATTTGGCTGTAACCCAACATTGAAAAGTTGAGATTCAAAGCCCAGAGAACTAGTGTACACGGATATCTAAATGAATAGTTGAAATAAATTACACTGGCTAAACTCAGCGATTAGGTGATTTGTAATTCATTAGATCATCGCGAGAATGCCATTTCAAGATCAGATAAATCAATTCATGCATTGTTAGTTACATCATATCAGGATAATCCTCTTATAGAGACTATTTCGAGTCGAAATTATCAGTACCTAGATTTTACCTCGTTTCATAATCAATCGACAGCCCTTCATCTCCTAGACTTGGTTTCTGATTTTTTTACAAAGTGCAGTAAAATCCACTGTGTTGTAAAAACTTATTATGGTATAAACTAGAACCTTATACAGTAAACATGAATTTCATCATTTTTTAAACTAAAGTCCTCAATTTTAATCTGAGATTAAGGTTCTACATAAAAATGAAGCTACACAGTGTTTCATCATCTTGTTTTTCATTAACACAGTTTCAGAAGGAAGAAAGCTTGAAAAAATGAACTCAATCCGATAATATTATTTAAGAATTGCGCAAGTAGGTAGTTATTTAGGTGTATATTTCCTTCTATAATATTATGAGATTAACATTTTTTCTTAACAATGATTTGACCTGAGTTCACACATTAACTTGTTAATTTGCCTATTATACATTTTTTCTTTATTTAAGGAATCCGAAACTAGTGCAAATAAATTATTATTTGTGAGGCGAATGTACAATACATAACCAATCATAAATTCTAATTTGTAAACGGTATTGCTAAATAAGCAGCTTATGTGTCAAAGTGAATGGGTGGGAGGGAGTCGGTTCAGATTTTCGTAAACGAAATAAGCGGTCACTGAACTCGCTCTCGCGCTTATGCCTTAGGCGTGTAAGAGTGTGTGAACTGTAAAGGCTAGGTCGTTCATGTTCGTTCAGGGTATGACTTGGATTAAGACTGTTTCAGACTGCAGTCTATTCAACGAGTTGCATTCAAAACCAGTCCTAAGTTGTGTAACACCTTTGCGCATCCAACGAAATGATCTGTTTTCAAGTTTGAAGAATGCATTTTGGTTCTTTTCCAACAATTTTTTTAACGCGGTTGAGGGAACAGGTTAGGGATTTGCCAGACACTTTTTTTAAGAATATAGGTTCAAGGAAACGCGAAAGAAATTCGTAAACACACTTGAAAAACGAATGCCATCCACTGTAGAGGAATTTCTCCTAAAACAATAAATTATGTTGTAAAATTATTTTAATTTGGAATAGAGTCTAATAAATCGTATACCCATTAACATAGTAAAAGATTCTTTCATTATGCATGGTCAAAGGCAGGCCGTGCAATAAAGTTTCCCCTTAATTACAGCTCGATAATCGCTTGTACACCGGCAATAAGATCTACACTCTCGACATCCTTCTGATCGACTTCGCGATCGCAGAACACTTATTTATATGCTGCCAGCTCATTCCACGACTTTTTTGTCGGCAGATCAAGTGAAATCGAAAGGTTTTTTTTCTATTTAGAACAGTAAAACTTTTAAACTCTATTCAATATGTGAAAATTAAATAAAAATTATTGTAAAGTACAATTCGCTGAAAACATAATATTTTTTCTTAGTAATGACTCAGAAACTGCTGAGAATCGCGATAGTGAATCTTTTTTTTTTTTAATTCAGTATACATAAAGAAATAATTATAAGAAAAAAGTATTTAACAAAACCGGTAAAGTCCAATTATATGCATACCATTTTCCACTCGAGGTTTAGAGTCGTGCAATAGTTTCCTAGTAAACCGGAAATGCGGGGAAAGTTTTTGAGAAATTATAGGAAAAAAGCCAACAATGGCAAGTGGTAGAAATAATAGCAAATAAATGGTAAATTTAAATGAAAATGAAGATAGTTAGAAATTTTGTTCTGTGATTTGAGTAACCACCCTGTATTTCATTTATTGAAGAATCAATATGTTGCTTAGGCTGTGCTTTCTTAAAAAGGAGGCAGATTATAAAAAATGAAACACGACCACTCTCTCTAAGAGTAGTAAATTTTTCATTGGTTTCCTGCTAGCAGAAACATTTCTAAAATACATTAAGTTACTCCTAAGTACTTCAACTTTTTACGATCTTGAGGGTAAGCACTGCACCATATGATGTAGTGCAAAAGAAAAATTTCGTGACTGAAAGAGCCTTTAAAGTAAACAGAGCACTCAGTGTCATATACATGAAAACATCTTAGCTTGCATGATTTTATGCATGGCATAAATGTATTTAATATTAATGTTTCAAAAAAGTATATCTTTTTGCTCGAATTAACTTTCATTGAGCTTTATTAGAAAAAAAACAGCATTTTCTGGTGTGAATAGTATTCAAATTCATATTCTTTTCTTTACTGGTTTACTTATTATCTTATCGAATAATCATTCAAATAAGTCAATTTAAAATCCAAGATTAGTTTAATTTTCAATGTACAGTTAAATTATTTATGATATTAAATTTTCTGGTTTTTCAAGTGACTTAATATTTATCGAAGAATAAAATTAATTGAGCAACATTTAATTTAATAATCTCGACAACTACATAGGAAATGAGTCTAGTTTGAATCACAGCTTTTTTATAGCACTATGTACTTTAAGCTCATAATATAGTTAGACTTAAAACTAGTTTTAAGATCATTCTCTTTTAAAGTAAGTCACTAAGTCGTCGTTTACCTTTATTTTGTCTTAGAACAAAGTCTTTGTCTTTTGTCTTTGTCTCAAAAGAAGACCGATTTTCTTAATTCAAGACTTTTTCTGTGTAATGGGGGCAAAGTGGTTTAAAATTTGCACTTGTGGAAAATAGATTTTCTATTTCTCTTGAGCGTATTTAAAATAGAGCTTTGAAAGTTGGAAAGTCGCTAATGCTCGATCCTCCTTAAGTCGAACTAGTCGTAAAGAAAGTGGTAAAAGACATCGTAATGTACAAAGTAACTGTGCACACCGGTCGTTAGGCGAGAAAGGCAATAAGACTCCGTGGTCACTCGGTACCACAATTTTTATAAGTATCGTGCAACCGCCGCCTCTCTCCTCGGGCAATACTAGTAACCTCTGTACACTCAGAAAAAAGTTTGGTTGATTCAACAAAAATTTGGTTGGATCAACCAAATAAATGCATTGCTATAGGGTCAATCAAATGTTTGGTTGATTCAACCAAATTTTTTGGTTAATAAAGTTTGGTTGACTGTACAAAATATTTTGGTTGATCCAACCAAATGTTTTAGTTGATCAAACAAAATATTTTGTTTGATCCAACGAAATTTTTTTGTTGATTTAAAAAAAAAGTTTGTTTATATTCAAGAAGAAATAAGACCGTTTCAGGAATTTTTTCACATCGTGGCTCATATTTTATTTAATATTCTTTAACCTATTTAATGGAAATGAATATACACTTTCATCAAATAGGTTAAAAAAAATTAAATAAGGCATGAGCCACGATGTGGTCTTACATTAATTAGGATACATATAAATTAATAAATCGTTAATTTTTTAAGGACATTTTATAATTTATTCTGAAAATGCTACATTATGCAATCACATTTTTCAGTCTTTATATAATCAGTCTCAATAAATTTTATATCTAAAAGAATGTAGACTAAAATTATATATTATAATTATTATATGTTTTAATTTGCACTTTATAACTATACATACCTTTGAAATACACACTTTATGTATATCTTAAATCTCCGCGAAGTATTTTCAGTTAAAAATTTTAAACTTTCGTTTAAAGTAGTTTCTAGTAGTTTTTAAATTCTTTCTTATTCTAAATAAAATTCTTTTTACATTAAGACACTTTTATGAATCAACCAAACATGCTCAAACAAATAATTTCTTTGAATTGAACATATGAAATTGTTGCGTTTTTTCAAAGGAACCAAATGTTTAGTTGCGTTGACCAAATTTTTTAGTTGCAACAAGCAAACTAGGTTAAACAAACTGTTTTGTTGAATCAACCCAATCTTTTCTCTGAGTGTAGATATTACTACCTTTGTGTTCTTTCTTGAACTCGAAAAATCGACTAAAAAGAAATCCTCTGGGATCACAGTCCGCCCTCTTATTACATATTTCCCCTTGTATTATGTTAACTTTTTAATAATTATCATAGTATAAAAGATTAAAGTCATTTAAAAATCTCAAGATTTTATCGACTAGCAAGAATACACTAGAAACGCCACTTCTTTCATCAGGATTCACTTGAAGGTGGTTGTTTTTTTCCAGGCGCAATGTTGTGAGTTTTTTTTTTGTTTCTCCTGCTAAAATTGGGACGATACAATCCTTTCTCGTTTTGCGTTGAAATCGTTGAATAGGTAACAGCTACACGATCGTGTGAACATCTGAAGGAAGGCGAGGAAGGTGCCTCGCAGTCTGCTGTCCGTTGACAACAGCTTGGCACACTCTCACAATCTGCTTTAGTAAGAAGTTACTAATGAAATAGAGCTGATTTATTTACTAATTCACTTTAGCAAGCATTTTCATTATCAATTAGTTATAAACTACTAGATGATTCATGTAGTAGTAACTAAATCAATTAAGCACTATTTCATCAGTAAGTTATTACTAATTCAAATTGAGAGAGTACACTTGCTCACACTCTTGGTTGGCTTCGACTTCTCTTCTATTATATCTCTTTTCGATTGAGCGTGAACATTCATCTGAGTCTATGGAAAGGTCAGGAAAATTTTCCATCTATGAATGCAATATGTACACTGCATTCACTCTTTCTTGAAACAAGAGGTCTGGGAAAATCCAGTGTTATTCCGAAAGTGTTAGTCAGGACACACCTTTTCATGCTTTCATAAGGTAACTGAATGCAAATTGCAAAACATATAAAGCAGACTCTTCATTCAAAATGGTGAACAAAGAAACAGAAGAATATTGTTGAAATAGAAGCGTATCTATGTTTATGCAGGTAAATTGGACAGGGGGATGTGATATTGAGGACACGTGGAGGTAATAGAAAACTGAAAGCCAGTGATTTTAGAAGATAAGAAGAGGGTGTCACGTTCCAGTCATGTAATCCCAGACCTACGTTAGTTAGTTAGAGTGATAAAATTTATGTTTTAATCATCATAAACCAACGGCATTTGCTGTTATCCGAGAGTATCGGATAATTAATGTGACAACCCCCTAGATTCGTGCCTTAGGGAATCTAACCTTGTTGCCAGGTGCTAAACTACAATTCAGATTCCCTGTGGGGATGTCAAGGTATTAGTGTTATATATGGATAGGATTGTTGAATGTAAGTGTAGTCAGGGCGCATGCATGCACTGAAGTGAGTCGCTTCAAGTCTCGTCTCGTCTCGAGGGGTGTGATTAGACTTCTAGATTCTAGAATGTCTCGACGAAAAAGAGGTAGTTGGTAGCAGAGTGATGCATGGGGTTTCTCAAGGGTGGTGCATAGCATGCTGTTTTTCCCCCTACGAAGTTGCACTTCCTCTGCTTCATTCTGTTGATCTTATTTGTGAAATCCTTCGTTTCTGTTAAAGAGTTAAAGATAACAATACAATATGTCAAAAGAGCTCAAAAGTATCACTTATATTTCAATTATTAAAGAATAACTTTTGAACTGCTGTTGCATGTTAAGTCTTCACACTTCAGATACCAAGCTTGATCAGTGTTAAGATAACTCCTAAATATATCACCTATACACTTTTTCCACGCGAGAAAAACGTGTTTTAACTTTGTTGCAATTCGTTTCCTGACAATGCCAAACCAATTTGTACTTATATATCTTATTATTTCCATAATAGTACTATATTAAAGCTCAATTGTATTCTGAGAATTTAATGTTCTGATGGTTTACAAAAAATTGTTTACATCTCTCACACGGCTGTAATAAATTCTGCGAAGGTTGGTACACCAACAGTTTTACATATGGAAGATCTGCCTACAACTCTTGTTACAGGTGCACTGTCAAGGCTTGAAAGACTATTGGCAGGCAGTGGTTTATACATGGGAAAGGAGTACATGACTAGAGGCTTGCATATGCGCGTATTGGTGGAGTAGGTGGCCCCATAAACATGAACAGGACATTAGATACGTAACGCTTTGGGTAAATAGGCAGAAACCATTATGTCTGGGTAATTTACATGAGATCTTGGCGACCCTTCTCTGTATTAGTAACTACAGTAGTGCACAGTATAAATATCCGCCCTCCTTATTCTCAGTTCGCGTGCTGGTGCACTATGTTGCAATCGTACAGGTGGCGGTATTAATGTCCCATAAAGTAAAGAACATCCACTGGACATACTGCTTACGTCCGGTATTACGTCTAAACTTTGCCAAGTATCTTGCATGCAAAGGCAGCCAAGTCATAAATAGAGCTTGACTTCACTCTCTTGATGTTTTATATACTCATGTACTCACCCGAAAAACAATTTCAAGTGTCGTGTACTCAGCATTTAAGATTTTTTACGGAAATCGAGTTCATTTGAAATTTTAAGAATGGCTTGGGCTGGTCCCCATTTTCTAAGCTTAGATTTTAATTAATCTTGTGGCCTAGTTTCGTGATATTAAGTGAGATAAAGGTGCCCACCAATTTGAAAGCAATTGGATCATATTGAGAGGCTGCTACAACCTCTTGAAGTTTTCTAATCTTTTTAAATATAGAAGACTTATCCAATTAAGCTAATTGATTGATGTCTTTATTATCTCGTTTCTTCGTTGAAGAAAAAGACCTCTGCCTCTTTTAATAGAAGATTTTTCTTTCTTCTTCTTCTTCTTCTTCTTCTTCTTCTTCTTACCGAAAAAGAGAAAACCGTGTATTCTCTTCTACCCCGTTCAATATTCCTCTAACATATTACAACCATACATACACCCGTAACGAGTCCTTTTACAGTACTATAAATTCTGACAGAACATCTCCCTTTCTCCGCCTGCGTGGCTATAAATTTTATTCCGCGTTTGATATTTTGATTAATCAATGCATTGGATAATAAAATACACCTCGTGAGAAGTTACTGCAGCTTACACTTCTCTTTGTTCGGCACAAATTCATCCCAGGAGGAAGTTTACAAACTTACAGTACTGGCCAGTACCAGTTTTTCATTTTCCAGATCTCTCGATGACAAGGGCTATTTTTTAATAGTTTATTTTTCACACACTTAAGGTTGGTGTGATATTTCAGACTCAGATTTATGGAAGTTCCTTATCCGGAAAGTGTTTCTGGATATTTTTATGAGGTACTCATTTTTCATGTGTTCTAACAGGGTAAAAATCATGCACTGAGTACTTTTTAAAAGGTTTTGCTACATCCGGTAAGCAATTTTCTTCCTCGTTTCTCTCCTTGCGTAATGGAATTGAGATTGTGTTTGAAAAATGTTATCTCTAAGTTGATGTCTTAATTACACTTCTTGAAATTATTGCTCATATTGTCATTTTTTCGGATTTAACATATTGCATTTAACTACTTGCAGTATTTCTGCACATTCTTTGTAATCATACATTTGAATTCCCGCAGCGTGAAAAAGGAAGCTATATTATTCCTCTTCCTCGCGGCGTCATGAAAACTAATACGAGTGCGAATTAATCATAATCGTCCAGGTGTTCGCCGTCCGCGAAGATATCGCGTTCACCTAGATTCTAGAAACAAGTATGAGTTGAAGACGTGACTAACTACGAGAGTACGAGCGTCGTCGTGGAAACATTACGAGAGGGGAACCAGTGAACAACGTTTCCGAGAAGTTCGCTTCGAGACTGCTCTCGATTTGTCTTTCCTATGAGAAGCAGGGTCGATGACCTTTTTCTAAGAAGAGCTTGCATAAATAAATGAGCGATTGATTCACGGGGATAGTTAATATTGTTACGCGAATTTTGCTCAAGACGTTATATATAGCAAATGCAGAGCGCAAACACCACTAGAATGGTACCACTCTCCGAGTAAAATACACCTAAACGTCTCTGCATTTGACAAATAGTTAATGCATTAAATTAGTCACATTTCATTATTTTACATTGAGATTACTTCAGAAATTAGGAGTCATATGTCTTTCTAAAAGAACTGTGTCATATTGTATTACATTTTTTTTTTTTTTGTAAAATCTGACTTATTAATTACAAAAAATTAAATAAGTATAATTTATTACGGGAATAAAAAAAATATAAAATTATGGTTTTTCATGAAGCGCAGTTTCTTCGTCAAAACTTCTTCCAATGCAAAGTAAACCCGCTTATTGTAAGATTGTAACCACAACTCGGCGTGACGGTCAAAAGTAATGAAAGTATCGATGCACCTAAAATCGGGTCCTTGAACCGATACGTAAATCGAATCTACAGAAGTATTGCTTAAAAAGAATTCTGAAAAAAAAATATGGATTTGGAGATTCAAACACAAAGACTGAAATTATTATTCTTAAAACTATAAATGCATTTAATACGGTAGTGTTTTGTTTAAATCTAGGATGATTCATAACTGGTTAGTGATTATGAAACCAAACAATTTTTAATGCAGTCTTTAATGCCTTTTAACGCTATATAATTCTTTAGTCAAATAACATTTTGTAGAGTGTACAGTGTTTCGTAACTTTCACGAGATAGAATATTACAATCCAGTTTGTAATTTGAGTCAGCCATTTTGAAAACTTTGATGAACTCAGTAGCCGTCATCAATAAACAATGCAATTATACATTTGAGTACATTATAGAACATTGATCGAGAAGTCCTGGATCGGAAGGTCAAGCAAAATAGTTAGACATTAAAAATTGAAAAGCATTCTTGACATATCGAGAACTTCCTTTCTTGCTTTATATATAAATTGAAGCTTGGAAACTTTTTTTTGAAACTCAGCTACGAAGATCGTATGCGTTTCTCCTTGGCAATCAGGGCCGTTCTCCAGTTCCCTTGGCGTGTCTTGGCAAAACAGTCTCGTTTCCGTCTTGTCTCTCATCTATGTATTATCTGCCTTCTATCTTTTCACTTGCCATTCTGTGGACGTTTGCCCCGCACGCTGCATTACCGATTCAGTTCGCATATGTTTACTAGCGAGCCTAGCGAGCTTCTATCGCGCAAACTGATTTCTGTTTCGTCTCCAATCAATATTTTCTCTTTTTAATCCGATGCTTGAAATCTGAAGTATTAACATTTATTTAATTAGATCCCAGGTGAATTCACTGAAAATCGCTCCAACCAATACTGTTCCTTACTTTTACTTTCCTGGACTTGAATTCTCATAAAATTGTGGTCACCCTTCTATATAGATATATATTAAAATGTTCTAAAGTCATTAAACTTAAATTCAGTTGCAAATATAATTATCCCAAGGAGTTTCTCCTACTTTAATATAGATAAAATTATTATTAATAATGTGTAGTGATCCGTTTCTAGTTGCCATTTTCATTGCAATGATTTGCATTACTTTTCCGAGAATTCGAAGATATAATTGATTGCAGGTGTTGTCGATTTCAATAACAGTTTTTTACTTTTTGTTTTTGTAATATTATTAAGCATTGAAAATGTCTTCAAAAGTGATACATAAATATATTTCTTTAATAATATTAGTACTATTTCTATATTATTATTTACATGATAGCATAAGACCGACAATTGGGCCCTTTTCTGGCGGACATTCACAACTTTCGATCCGATCGACGATCCTTATCTAGATCGCGTGACGTCGCCTCCTTGTATAACGGTCACTGTTTTTTTTCCAATTTGCGATAAGTACTCACTCGATAGTTTAAAATAACGAGGCACTGTTAGCATTTTTTGTTTTGCGGGATATCGTACATATACTATCATTGCACTAATCTGACTAGTGTAGCACGTTTCTCCACCCAGCGATGAAATTCGTTTGGGTATTTGATATACATAGTTCTGTTTAGATTGAAAATAAATTATTTGACACGATGCAGAGAAGAGGAGTCTAATTTTGTGCATAATGCACACGATGATTTGGGAAGTTTCTACACCCAGAAAAAAGTTCTTATTAAATTAAAGAAAACATTTTTTTGACTACGTTTTTTTGATTTAACACACAAATATTTTTATATTAAAAGAAAATTTCTTTGATTTTAATAAATGACATCAAGTAGTTTCTTTCACTTAAAGAAACTATTTGTTTAAATGATTTATTTGATTTAAAACAGAATTCTTTTGATTTAAGAAAGTTCATAGTTTAAATGAAAGAAATAATTTCTTTAGAGTCAGTAATTTGAAACAAACAAATTATTTCTTTGAATCAAAGAAAGATTTTCTTATAATCCACATCATTAATGCGCCACGCGATTGCGCAGGAGAAGAAGCCTTTCGGAAATGCATTCTTTTCGTGAACTCGTGTGTTGTCAAATGTTTGTGTAAAAGCGGACGCGGCCGGCTAGATAAAGTTTTCATAATCATTTAAATCGTTAAAATGTGTGATAAAGACGAGGATAAAGAAGTGTAAGAATTTACAAGAAATGTGACAATTTACAAGAGTGTGAAAATTTACAAGAGTGTGAGATTTACATGAGTGTGAGGATTTACAAGAAGTGTGAGAATTTACAATTTTTATGAAAATTTAAGTTAAACAAATTTAATTCATTCTGAATTTATTAAGAAATTATAATTTCTGTACACGAAATTGTGAACAGAAGTAACAAAAATTTATATAAAAGTGGGATTAGATCGTGCAGAACAAAGTGTATATAAAGAAATATAAAGGTCAAATCAAAAATTATATTTCTTTAATTTAAAGAAATTTTTCATTTGAAGCAATCAAATATTTCTTTAATTTAAAGAAATTTTTGCTTTGAAGCAACGAAATATTTCTTTAATTGAAAGAAATTTTCCGTTAAAATTAAAGAAATATTTTTTTAAATCAAATAAAAAAATTTAACAAAAAAATTTCTTTAAATCAAACAAATGTTTCTTTGACCGTATATCAATACTAGAATTTCTTTGATTCAAAGAAAGTTTCTTTGATTTAAAGAAACTTTTTTCTGGGTGTAGTATAATTTTTTACACTTATAGCATCTATACAGAAAAAACTAGGGGTTCTATATGCTTTTGCGGCTCGTTCGAATAACTGTTGCCTTTAAAAACCCGTCAAATGTCACCAGGACCAGAGTTATGGATCTTTTGAATGAAATAATTTGGTTCCTTTGGATACATTTTCGAAAATGAGTGAATTTCACGCAGTAATTCTGCCTTGTTACATCTCCTTGATGCATTTTCCACTCTGGTTATCTTTCTGCACTTACAAAGATAAAATAAATTGTGAGTTGCAAAACGGAAAACATTTTGCCACCTACTTTAGAATTCCTCTTTCAGAAAATCAGAATCTGTGAGTCAAGCGTACTGCAAGAAAATATATTCAGTCTAGGAAAGATCTGCACTTATAGAGTATGCACTT
The DNA here is from genome assembly GCA_904066015.1 of Synergus gifuensis. Lineage (NCBI taxonomy): Eukaryota > Metazoa > Arthropoda > Insecta > Hymenoptera > Cynipidae > Synergus > Synergus gifuensis. The sequence goes on from CAJFCO010000086.1 coordinate 3,570,356, forward strand.
GTAGAGTGTACACTTGTACAATATACACTTCTATTGAGTATACACTTATACAGTTTATATATACAGTTTATATATACACGAGGATCATGCTGAAGCAAATATTGCATTTTTTCAAAGAGAAAATGATATAATATTCTTTGATGATTTCGTATGCATTGTGTCGACACGGATACGAATCACCAGGCCCAGGATTGAAAACATGAAACACGATGCTTGCCGATCCAACTTGTATGTATACCATTGATACACCCTAGGGACAATGCGCCTATCAGGGATGCACGATAACGTACTATACGTGAGTATGCGGTAGCATGACTGCACATGCATAATTCATAAAGCCCTTGTGAGAATGGAGGTTAGGCTTTGGGAATTATACATGCATATGTAGATCGAAGATCGGCACGAAGAAATACCGACGTGGTGTTCATTACCTTTTCACCAATCTTTTATTTTCTATGATATCTCTTTTCCTTTCTTTCATACCTCTCGCTTCTATTTAATATTCACATAATGGCTAACCGTTAGTTGCTACATCATTTTACACTGCACTGTATGAAGAGTATGTTGGAAAAGAGGATTTAGGGGTGAGGAGAGGGTCAGTACATTGAACGGTCCACGAACCATCGCGTGGGATACGTGCGTGCATATATACGCCCACACTATAATAACCTAGAGGACACAATGTCTTATTTATCAAAGCACTGTTGGATCACAACGGTGGGCAACAGGACAAACATTAAAAGCATTACCGTAACTGTGATTACGGTTTGTATATGTATAAGAGAATGGTTGCTATCGCGATTTCATGAAAGCTGTATGCCAGTCTGAACATATAGTTATCATTAGGGTTTTTTCCAGTACTATAAGAGTCGAAATACAAAAACGTTTGGAACACTTGCTACATTAATCAATAGATTTCGCAACCATTCGGATATTGTGATACATTTTGTGCTGGTTTATAGAAAAAAAATTCGCCGAAAAGCTGCAGAAACCTGAATCGAATCGATTAATCTCACCTATACAATTGCAGTGATAATGTGTATAGGTAACAAAATCTATTCAGTGACACTCGATTGTGTGCAGTGTCTAAAGGGATGGGAAAATTACCTGAGAAAAGTAATTGATGCAAAATTTCGTTACCTGTTCTAAAACCTCGTCTAAAACTGTTCAAATTTTAATAGTGTTCTGAAGAATAAAGAAACTCAATTATGGTCTGGATGGAAAAGCGTAACAGGGGCACGATCCTTCTTAATTAACAGTAATAGTTATTCAGCGGTTTACGTAATGCAATCCGCCTACGTTATACATAGACGTACATGTATAATAATAAATTACGTAGACGTAGTTGTAGGTGAGGAGGTATAGTAGTGGACGTATGGCTCTGTCTATATCTAACTGACTTAATATATGTTTTGCGAGGCAGTGCATTGTCCTTTATGACAGGGTCAGCTGAATCAACTTGTCGTTTTTTTCCGTGATTTTACTACAACAAATGCGGCGAATTAAAAGCAATGAGAGGGACGTGTAAACAGAAGATTTTTTTGTTGACGTTCGAGAATTGTTTCGTCCTTCAAACTTTATAGACTGTAAGAGTGTGTTTGATCATCAGAGCTCGATTTTAAAGGAATACATAGATCAAAATCCTTGATTTTTTGTTTCTCTTTAGACTCTACCAATGTTAATTTATTGTCCAAAATATTCTTTAAGAAAGTGTCTCGAAAATTGAATTATTTAAGAGAAACAAAGAATGAGAAAAATTGCCTGAGCGCTGGTGACCTTTGACATGAATAAAATTGTTTTTTTTTTTAAATCTGATACTACAAGGGTTATAGTCTTAACTTTTCTCAGGCTTTTTTCACTTCATACTGTAATAAAAGTGATGTGTACGTATCCGTATATGTGCATAATGTACGCACGACTGCTTTTCCTCAAGAAAAATCGTTATTCTGTGAGTTAGGGTTTTGACACGATTTGCCAGTGTCGCTTTTAGTTCTCAAGGAAAAATAATATTCATTCTTTTAATTGCAGATTTAAAATTGCAAACTGCTTCGCTGACTTTGAAGGATTTCTCTCATTTGAATATTTTCTCCCCTGTACATAATATTAAATATTAAATATTGTACTGAAATTAATTAAAATGAAGATACAAGAAGGAGGATTTTCACATTTTTTTATTGCCTTTTAATGAGTGATAAAGAGTACACGCACATTTTATGTCTATAGATGTAAGAGATGGCTATGTATGTAGGATCAACTTGATGTTAGTTACGTAACGAGCTCGATTACCGAAGTGCCAATTACGTCAGCTCGTCCTTGCCACTTTGAGATCTCGTAAATCACAAACCGTGTTTCGCGAAATCCTCGATGAATTTTCATCGATTTAATACGATTCTAAGAAAAAAGGAAAGCATCTGCTTGTGTTAATAGCCTTTTTCTACTGGAAATCGGCTTCTGCATCTGATTCATAATTTAATTAAGTGTTAACTCAAGACTCTTTTATTCCTAAAACACGATTTCTAATCTTAAGAAATGTTTTTGTCGCTTGGAAACAATTTTGAAAGGTGTAAAACTTATGAAATATAAAGAAATGTTCCTATATTGCACTTTGAATTGGAATAATAGAAAATAGAAAAAAGATAAAAAATAATAGCTTCTCACCTCTCTATTGCTGTAGAAAATAGGATTCCTTTGATGGAAATGGAAAGATTGGAAGGAATTTTAAAAGACAAGTTTTCTACTTTCTATTATAGCCAATTGCCGTTTATTATTTATTTTTTGTTGAGTATGTTAGGAAGAAAATTGCCAATGAAATCCCTGACTTTATTGAGTATTCGAATATAAAAATTTTATGGAAGTTACAATGAAATAGAAATTGTAATTTTTTTTATACTGGTCCATTCTATTTTTGATTTTTTCCTTGCATAAACTCGTAGGTTTAAAGTTTCTGGTTTACTAGAAATAAAGATGTTTTCAGAAGGCTTTTTATATTTCACGTTTATAATGACTTTTTACATGGTCCTGAGTAGATAGGAGGTAACCATGCAGTTGATGCCCTATGAAAAGGAAAAAGAGAGGATAAATAGAGATAGAATGAAAAGAAGAGAGAGCTGTAGAAAAGAGGCAAGCATAGCAATCGCTACATGGCAATAGTAATAGCAAAAGCAATAGCCATGAAACGACGATGGTGCACCGTATGTAATGATGATGGCTGCGGCGATAGAGCACGATTTGCCGATGGCTATCTAACTTACACACGAGCACATGCTTAATTTTGTATACAGATGGTCTACCAAATACTAGGAATGTATCTCTATATTCATGAATCTCTGTATGTATATCCGTACATTAGGTCACACTGCAGTTACCTCGGTCATCAATATTATACTTTTCAGGGGCAAACGACCTCGACTTCTGCTATCTTACCATTTTATAAATGCTGATCCGAACGGTTCCGCTGACTTCTATACTTCTGTGCTCCTCAACTTCCAAGTCTAACTGACTTCGTTATTCTCTTTATTTCCATAGCGATTTTCTTTAGTGGCCCGATTTCCAACAATTCGAGGAATTGGCTATTCCAAATGATTTTGTGGGATTTTAAAGCAGATCAAACATTTTTTTAAATTACTGGAAATCGTTTTAAATTCGACATTTTCGTGATTTTGGATACAAAGCTCTGTCGGGTTTCATTAATTATTTCTTCTCGTTTTTATCTCAGTCGGACGTTGCCATCAGTAACTGTCAATCCTCTACCTTATGAATCTTGACCTAGACATAAACATGTCGATTAGTTCAAGAGATAGCAGCAAAAACCACCGCCCTTTATAATATCGATTAATTACATGAGGCGAAAGGTACAATTGCTAATAAAATTATGATTTAAATAAATATCAGTATCAGCCGATTAAAATCTTTTTTGGAATATTACACTTGAAGATATTTTTTGAAAGTTAAAAAATAATTCTTTGAAATGTGTCATTTTTCTCGTTCGTATTATTTATCTCGTTTCATCACCGAAATGATCGTACATTCTATTGGTACCAAAAGAGAGTGATGTTTAACATAAGCTTTTTTTTATCTTTGTTACAGATTGTAAATTTTGAGGCACATTAAGCAACGGCGACCTGTGGACTCTAGAAAACAATTTTCGTTGTTCGAGAAGAGAGAAAAAAGGGGTTGAGTGTGGAAAATTTGCTAGAGTTCTATGAAAACGAATTAGTCAAAAGTTCGTTGCAAAAATGTAACAAGGGTGGCACTAAATGTATTTATAAAAGCGAAGGGAAGCTTCTGGAGAAAGCTGAAAATTGAAGGGAAGACGAAGTGTGTGAGAGCGGAAATTTTATTTTGGAGAAGCTCCTCTCAGATGCCTTCTTCAGTGACCTAACAAGATTTTCTATCAACGAAGACGCTGCTCTTTGACTCAATTTCCATTTTCACAACGAAACTACCAAGCACATGATAAACCCATTTATCATCAATTTTCTGAATGTAATCTTTGAGCAAAACAAAAAAGTCGATTTGGACGAAAATCGGGTCAAGAGTCGACTATCGGATCGACAAACATCAATGAAGAGAAAAATTGAAGAAAAAAATTAAAAAGAGAAGAAAAGATACTAGTGATAGATTTTGTTAGTTAAATTTGTTAAAGTGGTAAATTTACCTCGCCAGTATTTTCTGTCGATGAAGGAGAGAGGATCGATTATTCTATTGAAGTTATAAGCGATGGTTAAATTAGAACTAATTGTTTTTTTTTTGTTTAATTGAAAAGTGATAATTTGCCTCGAGTTTTTTCGAGAAATTGGACAAAAGTATTTGTCAAGTATTTTATCGGTAGTTATTGAAAGTCGCGAAGCCTCGTTGATCGGGGCTAATTTATTAGTTAACAAGTATAATTATTGATCTGCAATTCGTGATAAATTAAAGGATAAGAGATTATTTGAACTGATATCGCTTTGAAAGAGAAGAGATCTGCATCCGTCTTTTAAAGTAGAAAGGAAAGAATATTGCAAAATGTATAAGGAACCGAGTACGCCGATGGGAAGAGGAACAAAAGGAGATGAAGTCGAGCTGGTCAGCAGGTTTCTGGCACCCCTTTGCGCTCGAGATGAAACTGCTAGGGACATCGCTTTGGCAAATGCAAGAACAACAGTCGAGGGTTGGCTCGGTGGGGTTGGCAGCCCTAATCATTGGGAAGAAACTGCTGAGATGGACGAGCGACCCTGTTCAGCTGGAATTTTTAGAGGGCAAGATGGAAGGTATAAAAAAAAAGTATCATCATCTTTTAAGGGTGTTGGATAAACAACTAGTAAAAAGTTGTAATTTAAATTATACAAAATTTACCTGATAGTTTCAACGTGTTCTGTAGACCCCAGGTGATTGATAAAGTTTTCTTAATGTCAATCTTAAAGAGGACTCTAAGTTCTTTATGAGTTGTCTGCCCAACACCTACTTTATAATGTTACATTTTATAGAAATTTGGTACCTTCAACAAATTCTTATCATCCAAAATGAATAAATATATTTTCAACAGGTACGACATGAGCATCGAGCGTTCGCCAAGCAAGTCCACACCGAAAAATTTTTACCAGCACCTTCAGGACCAGCAGGACTCCTTCAAATCGGAGGGTTTTTTTCCCCACAGCATCACCGAGAACCTGATTTTTCCAAGAGAAGGGATTATCGAGACCCCAGAGAGGTATCCGTCCGGCTCATTTGATTGTGTCGACGGCAGAGTTAATGAATCTTCTTATAAAACATCGAATGAGGGAAGAAGATTCGTCAGCGACAACAATGGAGAGAAACTGGCTAACTCCAATTCCTCCGACGAAGGCAAAGAATTTAAGGTCGAGGGTGCTAGAAGTTTGAGATTCAGAGAATCAGAGACTCGCTTCAGTTCTAGCAGCGAAAGTGAGAGAAAATTTTCCTCATCAACTGAACTTCTCAACGATTTTAGTCAAGATGATAAGCGAGCAAAACATCCCGTTAAGATAAAAATTGCGAAGCAAAAGCAACTGGATGAAAATTACGAGCCAGACTCTGATACTAGAATATACGGAAAAAGTCCAAAGTTCGATGATAATTTTGCTAGTTTTAGAACAGCAAGTGAACAAATCAATGATCGAAGAAGCTTGAATATTCGTGAAATCGATAGAGTTCGAAGATATCAGGGAGAAGATGTTTCATTTGATGAAGATGTTTTAAGATCAAGGGATGGAGTCGTTTTCAATACACTGGAAGGTTTCGGAAATGATGACATTGAGAATATGAATTTGGAGCCCAATGAATCTTTTTACTTGTTAGAAAATACTGAGGAGAAAATCAATATTGAAAGAACTCAGGTGCCAGATTATTTGCGTAATACTGAGGAAAGAAAGTTCAGTGCTGGACAAATTAAGAGACCCCTTTCGCAAGATGAGGACGTATCTTCAAAAAGTGGTAGAGTGTTCGAGAGTCCTGAAGTAACACCTAGTGAAGTTGGGAGGATGTTGAATCTCGGAAATGTTCTTGATGGACCTCGTCAGGCTCAAGCAAATAAATACTTGAGTATGGTAACTCTACATTTGCCAGTGATATTGAGACTCAGTGTCAATTGCCCTTTTCGGAATGTCAGGATCAAGTGTGCTGAGATACTCGAGATGGTCAAGGTGAGGAAGGTTTAAATATTTGCATTTTCCTTATTGTTTTAAACAAATTAGAGAGGGATGCCAATAATAGGTGGCGATGTCAACAATTGATGCTCTTACCCTACTCAGTTTATAACTCGCTAAAGAAATAACAAAACTAAATTAAAACTAAAAATTGTTAGAATTCGTTAGAAATCTATTAATTTTCTAAACTACATTTTTCTCGAAACTCAGTTCTGTTAGTCATCTGCCCATATTTCCTAGTAACGAAATAACTTTATTTGAGGACTCGGTGAATCGAAAATAGAATCTGAATGCAAGTGAAAGCTCGATCTATTCACGGTAGGAATTTAAGTACATGGAGTAACCGAAAAAGCAAAATGAAAAGTAAAATGAATCGTGGCTTTTTTTGTTTCATGGTTTATTTTTTCTTCTTTGATCATCTATCCTAGCATTTGATGATGAAAATAAGAACTTTTGACTTTATTTTCATAAAAGACGATTTCTCAGAAGAGTAAATTTAATATTATAAATGAAAAAAAGTAGGATGAATATAATTTTTTATTATTATTAGAATCATAAAAATTAAAATGGGGATGAAAAAAAAAACGCCCAACGTGGGGCTCGAACCCACGACCCTGAGATTAAGAGTCTCATGCTCTACCGACTGAGCTAGCCGGGCTTATAGTGGAACAATTTTTAGGAATTCATCTGTAGAATTGGGATAATCTTACCGGGGTTGATTCTTTTTTAACCATTTTTTTAGTCTTCAAAAGCTTGATCAATATTTAATTTTTAGTAATTTACAATTTTTACATTTTAGGAAAGAGGAGTACGTGTGCCAAAGCCAGTTTTCGATGGACCCAGTGCCTTCGTTCCAACTTCAGAAGTAAGTTATTTAAGCTTTTATAGTAACCTACTACACATGGCACACCTTCAATAAAATCTTTTGTTCGCAAAAGTGGAACATTACGTTGCCTATTGTGCATAATATGAAGGTATAAACACAATAATCAGGTCGCTCAAATGCAGAAATTACTAAAATTGATCAATATATCAACAGTTTCTCTTTATATTAAAGCAGCAATTTTATAATAATTGACAAACAAGTCGAATAAAATTCCGAGAATATTTACTCAAGTACTAAATTACACAGCATTATACTTTTGCTCAATTCGAAGATAATACGGCATCATCCAGAAAGTAAAACGTTTATAAAGTTCAACATTCAATCTCGTTGAAATTGTTATACAAAAATAATATTGAATTACAATTTTAAAGCTCAAAAATCTGAAAGCTCTTCGCGTTCAATTAAGATGTTATATTTTTAAACCAATTTTTTTTATTCAAAATTGATGGAAATTCAAATAAATTCATTAGTATACAAATTGGAATCAGTCCAAAATTTCAACTATATGAAAACTTGGCAGCGAACAAAAATTTTAATATTAAGATGTGGAAATCAAATCAAATTTGAATGAATTCCTAGTTGAAAGAAGTGGAAGTTTGTTTTTATACATTCAAATTTTTTGCACAAATTGACAAAAAAAGTACTTTAGTTATGTCTTGCGTTTTAAAAGTAGCTTAATCAAAAGTTCACTTGTGATATGAATATCTCTTTAACTGGTGCTAATTTTACTACCCAAAAATTTGCATGAAAAACAAAACAATTAAAGGCAATTTAAATCTGGGACAGTGAAACTTGAACTTCGTGTGGTAAAAATGAACAACTAACTTGAGACTTTTCGTTGATGGTCGTCGGTAAAGTGGACTTTCCATTCATCGATACAATTTATCAAATTATCTGATATTTTCTAAAAAAAAAACTCGAATCATTCGTTTTTATATTTCTGTCTACTGTTTTAATTAATAATATAGTAATGAAAGCAATTCAATATTAAATTCATGTTTTCGTGTGCAGAATTCTTTACTACCGACGGCAAAATGTTTGTCTTTGTCGTAGACTTTTTTATCAACTTTAGAGCTCATATAATCGAAGTAACATTTTTAAAATTTGTAAACAGTACTATATTATTTAAAATTTCGTTTAATTTTTTATTCGGACCCTAAAAATCAATATTTCACTTATTTTTGTATCTAATCAAATCTTTATTAGAGATTTAATTATGTAATGTGAAAAATTGTTTTCTAGTAGTAGGTGTTTTCCAACATTTTGCGTGTGGTAGGTCAGTAAAAAAGTGGTTAAAGTTGAGTCATGCTTACAATTTATTTGTTACATATTACTTATGTAACTATTGATTTATATAATTAAAATTAAAACAGTTGAACTCTTTCGAAAAATCGGTTGTAGCTTTTATAATTACAGGGTCAATAATTTTAATCAAAGAAGATTAAAGGAACAGATAAGTGATCTGATTTTTTTACACTTAAAAATCACTATAAAAGATTTCCTCCATTTTATTTATTTTCGGTTTATTTTGAAACTTATGAAGAGCATCCATTATTCTATATCATTTTCTGTCTTTTCATTTCATATCTCTTAATTGATATAGAGTAGCATTCAGTGAAGAGATATTTTGAGGAAAAAAAAAAGAAATAGAGTTGCTATAAATAAAATGGAATCACACTGTCGACTGTTCAGATTAAGAAGGTCTATTTCCTGCAGAATTTCTTAAATGGTATTGCACCTTTTTTTGGTTCCTTTTGTTTTTTCTCTATTTTTCTCTTGACTCTTTTTTGGACTTTGCGAAACCGACAAATAACTAATGAGTCTCAGAAGACTTACTTGTCGAGGAGATGAAGTAAATAATGCAAAAAAATATTGATGTTATTCTTCTAAATAATTTAATTATTTTTATAGTTTATCGTTAATTAATAAAATAGAAGTTTTGGTAGATAATCGATTATTAGAAATATTGGATTTATAATCACCAGTTTTTATATAGTGTTTTTATAGAAGCCAAAGTTTCGATAAAAAATTGGTCTTAATAGACTTTGACATCTAAAACGACTTTTGTCCGACAGCTTTTACACTCATCATTATTTTTTATCCTAATTTAAAAATCAATAACGGAGAAGTCAACTTTTTCTGTTCGAAATATTATATCTATATTCCCACCAATATATAAAACCATAGTGTCTCCTTGCAATGTCCTTTTTTATTTATTTATTTTAGTTTCATTATAATGACAGATATTAAGACAGCGAAAGATTTATCTATATATAGAGAAAGTTGATAAATCTCAGTAATGAGAAACGAATTAATTTATAATAGATTATATTTCAATATAGCTGTACATGATTTTACTTTAAAGCTGACCTTTCAAATTTCATTAATTTATAACTTCAAATTATATTTTATAATTGAGCGAATCTGATTATTGTGTTATAATTTAATTGTAAATCGAGTTATGCAATTTATGCTAATGGAATTGATCGTAAGCTGAAATAATTAATTAATCTTCATAAACTGATAATGGGCTTATGCGTTTACAAAGGGAGTAACAAAACTGTTATTTATATTATTGAAATGAGGCGAACATTTCAAGTCTCGTTTAACGCAAATGCAGGTTGCAACAGTTAAAAAAAAAAAGAAAAAATTCGGATTATTTTCATTTTATATATTGTTTTTCGGAACATTTTTCCTTTTCTGTGAAGTTCTTTTTTGCTAAAAAGTGTGTAATTTCAAAAGTGGGTTATTTCAGATGAAAAAATATCTTTTAGTCGTAGCATAAATCTTCAAAGTGGAGAGGTCGAAAAAATAATGGTCCATTTTTTATCATAATTTATGGTTTCTTTACATGTTATCTGTTTCCACTGAATCCTAAACGTACTACTATTTACGGTTCTGAATTTTTCCTTTATTGAATGAAAGCGTGTTTCTCGATGGAAACAGTTTTCGCTAATCCGACATGATGAATGTAAGGATTTTCAATATCCATATCGCGAACGGCAATAACTCTAGCATCTTTTGAAACTCGCATATTTTTGTACGTTTAAATAAAAGAAAACCTGTATTTCATTAACTGAAAAATGTTTGTTTTTTCCGTTTGCGTTATCTACGAATGATAATGTCAACTCAAGGTAATTGCAAAACTAGTTTCAGCACGTTTTCTCACTATTTCCCGCAGTTATCGTTATTTTCCACGCGTCTTATTTTTTAGCCACCAATTGTGGAACTTTTGCGAGAATGAATTGGTACACACCACTATATGAAATTTGCAAATATTATTAGTGGATACAATATTTTATACGTGCAAAAAAGGTAAGTGCAACCTATACGTATTTTTTGAACTAATTGAGTGATAGTATAATTATGTAATTTTAAGGAAAAGTAATTACAGTTTGCAGATTGGAAATTTAATTGCATGTAACAGTATTTTAATTACAATCAATTTTGATCTGGTTTGGGAAAAGACCAGAATTTTAAAATCTCTTGTAAATGAAATTGGGAATCAGTTGAATCATTATAATTAATCATTATTGATCTCTCAGCTCTTTTTTTAAAACGATTTCACAGAATATATTTCGATCTTATTAATCAAGAAAAATCCATATCGTATTTATATTCTACATTGTGGATGAAAGTCATTATCAAAGAATAAATCAGAGGACCTTGATCCTCGAAACTCGTCATATCTTTCACCGTTCGTGATATTAGGATATAACAAGCTGTAAAATCTGACATTTAATCAAAAAAAACTCGTTAATTCCTGGATACTTTTTTGCGAAAAGTTTTCATTAATTTTTTATACGTGCCTTTATTCCATTACAATCTTTTATATTCCTACTTTGAACTTATCTTTTATCTCTCCTCTAATTAATAACTTAAACCATTGTTAATGTTATTGACAATGATGATAATGATGCTTTATAATAATAATATATTAATAATAGATATTAATCATTTTCTTAGTTAGAAATTGTAATTTATGTAATTCTTATTTGATAAAATTTAGTAATAATAAGAAAAGAGAAGAATATTTTGTTCATAAAAGGATATATGAAGAAGTAGTACATACCATAAATCGGTAAAATAATTTTGCCAGTTTATTTCCATGATACATACGAATATAGGAATAGAGAAGTAAATTATGAAATTCTGTGGATATTATTTCGCGGACGTTTTTATTGGCTTTTCCAATATAATCTCTTCGAACGCCGATAAATCGTCGGGTTTAAGAGTGAATTTCAGTCGACCCTGGGCATTTGTGGAATATGCTTGAAACCCTAGTTTGTCGGATTGTTTTTAATGCTAGTATAAGAAAATTTGCTAGCGTTCGCCATATATACCTCGTGAGATGTAGGATTTTGATTCTGCTTTGTTCATGCAGATAAAACCGAAGTAGATATATAATTTTTTATTGATCTACACAAAATCCCGTGAGTTCATTAGGTTGCCTTTTGAAATTACTTTTTTAATCCCTAAAAATAAATCATTTCCAATTAAAAGGCATGGAAGGGACGAATTGGAGTGAAAATTCATCTCTATCTATCTCCATTTGTTATTCTGTTAGCACTCTTGTTAATACCTGTAAAATAAAAGAAGATATTCTTTTCTTCTCACTGATGCGTCATTTCATCAAAATGAGCTACTGGCAGTTGTTTGAAATAAGTTCTGATTTATCGTAGGAAAGAGGGGAAGTGATTCGTACCCTTAGATTTACAGACGAATCGTAGAAAAGTTTCGCCATTAATCACGATCCTAGAGTAGAATTCATCGTGAATGTTAGTCGATTTAAGGTGAAAAACGCTTTTCTGCGTTACAGAAAACACATTTTTATTTTCAAAAACAAATTTTAAATAATAGATATTGGCTTCTTAAGCTCATAGTAATCTATTGAGAATATTCAAGAAAAGAATTGAAATTATTAAATTTATTTGCTATTCTAATGTGTTCATTAATTGTGACTTAAAGTTTAGAATAATGACCAAACTTTGCAGCAAAGCGACACGATGCGCTCCAGAAAACCTTCTTTAGTCAATAATACGAGGTTGGGAGTGGGTCAAATATCCTCAAGTGGCTAAATGCAATCCTCATTAATCAGAACCTAATATAATTTATCAAAGTCGATAAACTTACATGAATATTTACCAGTATTAATTTACATTTATTTTATAAATTAATATTAAAGTGGAAAATTGTGATAACCTTATTGCTGTACATAAATCAATGGTATTTGATATTCTGAAATTTGAATTATCCTCGTCAAGAAGGAATTTTTTTTAACCAATTGGTGTCTGACTATGAGTTGCCTTTTCTATTATTTGTCATTATGGGGCGTCAGAAAATCGAATTTTCTTTCTTCATTCATAACTTTAGTCGTTCAATTTTAGTTAGTAGACGATTCCGATGATCAGGATTAATTTGTGCCTATGTAATTAGATCCCAGATCTGTGTAAATATATATTAAATTTAAAGGGAAGGGCATAACTTTAACTAGAATAGAAAGAGACATGTTTTTTTAGCGGTCTACTTATTCTTTCCAATTCAGATTGCACTTTATTTTCATTTCAAACCCCAAAGAGTAAGCTGCAAGCGGTGAAGAGATTTGCATTTCGTTTCGAGAGAATCTAGGACAGAGAACCCTATTTGTTAGGCATTTGTGCAGTTCGCGATTGCAAATTCAATTGAATTTTCGAACGGAAGCGAAGGCAAGCCACAATTGTGAAAAGAAAGAGGGTGAACAATGTACGAGAACTTCCTGTGTAACTTTTGTGACACAAAGAGCATTGAGTAGGATCTAAATATTTCAGTAGTGCATCTAAAAATGCAATACTCAATACACATTACGTACTGTATAGAATTTTATCAGCTTTTATGTGTATCTCATCAGATATATATTTATAAAGTTCAATTATCCATGATTACATATCAATGTACATTTTTATTTCGAACAAAGTTCAAAAAAAGAAACAAAGGAAAGAGAAATTGATGCGGTCTTGCAATCAATCGATATTTGATTAACATTCATGCTATGTATATATGCACATATTGCATACTCAGCAAGTTGTATTTTGATTTGAAATCAGAGAAAAAGAAATATTACATTCAATTTTCAATGTTCTTTCTACACTGAGAAACCCGCGTTTGTATTTATTGTTAAAAAGCACACTAGATTTTACTATCTGAACTTTACAATGAGGGGCAAAAAGCAAATTTTAATAATATTTACTAACCTCAATAGTAACTCGTAGCTCCTTACAGAATTATAAAGTATTTTAGAATAAGAACTAAAACTATTGCAGTATTTGTAAACTGTTTAGTAAAATGATGCGCAGAGACCATGCGCATCGAATTACTATCTGGGTTAGTAAAATATGTACAGTCAGAATAGCAAAAAATAAGAGCTTTGAAGGAACCTATCTTCACACTATAGCCTATATAAATTAATATTCTAGCCTACACATATTATATAATATCAAACATTATCAATTACATACATACATATATGCACTGAATACAATTACATATATTATTAAGCTGAAACAGAAAAGTCAAGTTAGAATAAAACGAGGCTGGCGGGAATCGAACACTTGTCATCGGGGCAGCAATCGGGCGATGTACCGTCTAACCAACAAGACATTATGAGAGTGAGGAATAAAAACGTCCATATGACTGTCTATATCCGTTGTTCGACAATCGGCACACGTCGGATATGCTCGGCTGCGCTCGGTCCAAGACTTGACGTTTTCTGTTAAATCATTTAGTAATTTCTTCTACATATTTAGTATATTATATTACTTAAAATACTTATTACTACTATTCTTTTTGTACAATGTATTAATTTCTGTAATAATTTTTCCTAAATCGGATTTTACTACAGAAAATAGTAAAGTTTGCTATTACTAAATAGGAAACCTTCTTATGAAAATAATATAACTTATTATGTATGTATTAAAATGTCGAAATTTAAGGATTTTGCCCCAACTTGCTATCGATATTAGTAATTTTTCTAACATAGAGTCTCTCAGTGTAGTATATTTATACGTCACTTCATCAGGATTTTTACGAGAGATCAATGTTCTCTCAGAATGCAAAGTGAATGCTCCTCTTTTCCAGTTTTTACATAGCTAAAAATTATACTAGATCTATTCTAACATTTATTTTTTTGTTTCTAACTTATCCATAAAAGAACGTGTTTTTATATTTTTTTTATTTTCTTAGTTATTACGAAGTTATAATATTTGATAATTATTTACAGTCAACCATTCAATAAACAACCAGTCAACCATCATTTATTTTCACTATCTAACTTAATAATCATTGATTAGTCATCTACAATCAATCACTCGATAAACAATTAGTCAATTATTTATTTTCATTATCTAACTTAATAATTGTTGATTAGTCATTAATTATTCAATAAAAAATTAGTTAATTATTATTTATTTTTATTATCTAACGATTAATTACCAACTGGGTGAACGGTTAATTATTAATAATAATTTGTGAAAACTAACACTTAAAAATTTCCGTCAATTAGGGCAGGTAGTAGCGTCGTCAAGCCTAGGAGTTTGCACTAATTGCGTGACGTCAAGCTTGGGTCTACTCGGTTTCACCCAAAATTAGCACTTGAGTAGAGGCCCAGGTAGACGAAAAGACGCTTTAGGGCGGAGCACACTGGGGGCTTACTATTTCCCCATTTCCCAGTGGTTTATAGTTCTAAATCTATTTTTCCGATCTATATCCTAATCCTAAATTTATGAGTTGGCAATGTCGTGTTGTCTATATGCCTCGGCGTACATCAAGTAGATGAAAACACTGTTCATTTAAAGCATTCTTAATTTGATTAACAATTAATATTGGAACCAAGGACAGCTCACTTTTACTTTTTATGCAAAGTACTTCTTATCTCATTCATTATAAATGACTCTCATTACTTATTACTTCTTCGCACGTTTCTTATTTATAGATATCAGAGAACAAGCGATATAAGATAGGAAAGTACCCTTTTATATTCTCGAACTTTACATAAAGAATAATTCTATGCCTGCTTTCAAAATAACTTTCCAGAAGGAAAAAGTTACGCAAAATTAGTTATTGTTCAAAATTTTATTTATTTTACTTCGTATCTATTTCTATTTTGCGATCATACTAGACTTTCTTTATCCACTTTTACATTATATGCACTCTATACAATTCAATTCTGAGAAAGTTTGATTGTGCAATTTTAGTTTTCACCATTTTCCATAAACGACAAAGAACGTATTTCGTAACATCCGGGAGCGAGGATCATTTCCATTTCGCGACCCGAGGACTCCAGAAAAGGACTTCCTGGTAAATTTAGGAATGAGTTTAGAACTTTGTTTACGCCTGAATGGAAATTCCTCCATTCCCCGTGTGGGATGACCATCTCGGTATTTCGTGAAAATCTCTCATTGGATGCTTCATTCTCATCCTAACTATACGACTCTCCCTACCGCGTAAACAAGTATTTCATAAAACGAGAAGAGGATTTTTATAACACATTTTCAAACCTCCTTTTCAGGCTTCCTTTTCGAGCTTCCTTTTTTAACTGCCTTTTTCAATCTCCTTTCCCAATTTCCTTTCCCAGCCCCTCTTCTCCGCCTCTTTTGCTTTAATTTTGTAAAGGATTTTCATTAACTATTCAATTAACGTTTCAATCTACCGTCATCTTGAAAGCAGCACCTGTAAATGTAATTTGTCGTTTATAGTGTAGTCATATCGTCACATTGCAAGTTAAATTTACCCAGGCAATGGATTCTCGATGAAGCACGTGCCTCTAACAGGCCGTTAGTTGTAATTGGTTCGTTATTCAATCCATTTAATGTAACAGAACACCACGGTTTTCGCGACTATCTTAATTGAACTAAATTCCAGGTAACTGCTTTACAAGTTTTCAAATGCAAAATATTATACAAATTACAATTCCAGTAGTTTTTCTACTCTCCAATTATTTTTTCTACATGACATGTAATTACATTTCAAAAATTCGGATGTATGGGTTAATCAGAGCTTTAAATGTAATATGGGGATAAAAATAGGTTTTCAATATAGAGTCTTTATCAGTCTATTTTAATAGTACTCAGCTTTCTGAAAATGAGGCTGGGCCATACTTCTAACTTATTTGATATCTTATCGATAATGTGACCTCGATTTGTGTGGGTATGGCCTTTTTTACATTTTATTCTGTCAGGGACAAAAGTTGAGTATAATAATATTTTCGACAACCAAAAATATAGTTAATTAATCCTAATTCCTCAAACACGATTATTTATAAGCTGAAGGGTGATGTTAAAAATAAAATTGACATTGAATGAAAGAATCCTTATGTAGACGAAAAAAGCAGTAGGTTCCGTAATTGACTCATATTAGGTCTAAGAATATTGGCTTCTATAAGTTCTTATAAAGAGACGAACCCCCCGCGGGGAACCAATCATCCATTAGTACTCTTTTTTATCATTATACTTTGTTTTTCACAATTAATTTGAAAGTATGTTAAAAATAGTTCCTTACGGTATCTTCTAATTTGGACCCCACATAATTATTTATCGAAACTTTCTTGACTGTCATCAACTTTTTGATCGGACAAGTGTTTTCATATATTTCATTAACGTTTTTTAAAATCTCAAGTATTTTTCAGAAAAGAATTCGAAAACTGTTTTAGAATTCTTTTCTGAAGAGTATTTAAGATTTTAGGAAGATTTTCGTTAAGATTCTTTTAAAATCTGTACTTTTTAAAACTTAATTCTTTTCTTCTCTTTTTCTTTTTTCGGAATTCTTTACTGGATTGTTTAACAGTTAGGAATTCCGATCTAGTGTATGGAAAATAAAATTTCCTCATTTAGAACGCAAAACTATACGTAAACAACCGCGGTTTTCGACATTTCGACAAAAACATATTTGAATGAATCACGGGGTAGTTGCGCATCACAGCATTGAACTTTGCCACGCGGTCGTCGACGCGCGCAACACACGACCCAATGAGCGAAAGACCCTTGTGGAATCGTCGAATCGACTTTCGAATCTGACTGGAAAGTTGGAGGCGGAGTTCATCTCCTCTTTCCCTCCTCGTTTTAACTGCTAGCCCTAGAGCCTAGCAATCACTTGCGTGCCGAACGTGCTAGCAAACGGATGTGTATTGGATTTTTTCCGTATTTCTATCAAATGTTCGATTGATCATCAGATAATTACTAATAATTGTGTATCTCATCGCAAAAAGTAAACTACTGAAATTTGCAGAAACTTTCGCAGTGTCTAATTTTATTTCGCTTTTACGGTGAATTTTACAAAAAAGTTTGACGATAAGATCGCACGTGCGCCAAGTAATTGCTGCAGGTAAGAGCTTCTGTGTTTTCGAAAATAGAAAAAGTTTCAAGTTCGGTTGGACAGTTTTAAAATTTCAATAAACTTTGCAATTTACTCTGAGGGATGATAGAATCTTTTATGATGGACGTTAAATCGTTTTTCAAGAAATAAATTTTAAATCTACTGAGATAAAAATTTTCAAAAAATATTTCTTAACTTTCATCGATCGTTAAATCGATGAGAAGAGAATTTTCTGGTAATATATTAAATGTCTCTCAACCTCAAGTTTCTTGTGCTCTGTTGATTCAGCAAAATAATTTTCTTTGTATACAATGTATATTTTTCACTTTGTATCTTGGCGACATTTCAATTGGGTTTCTAAATATGAGCTTTATCAGCGAAATGTGATTTATTTCAAAGATATATAAATTCAAGATAAAAAAGATATTCATTCAAATTCACTGATCAAGATTTGAGATACATACATATGTTTGCTAATTTTTAAGTATCAATCCTGACAGAATTGTTTCCTTATATTGCTTTATATTTCTTTTCATATTAGATTTCAAATAAATTATTTGTCGGAAATCTCTCAACGTATAAAACATCCCCAGTTTCCTGATGTTCGCGAAACAATAAAATGATTCGTCCCAGCTGAATTCCCTGGCAAAATTCTATCTAATTTGAAAGATCAAAATATATACTTTTTCATTTTATTAAAATCTTTTTATAAATTAACGTAGGAGTACCTGATAGAGGCCTCGAGAGTCAAGTTCACTGATTCTATTTTTATTTTCGAGGGTGGACGACCCTTTGAATTAAATCATTCAGATTCTTTTGTCATTTTATTTTCGCTGGAAATAAAATTCTGAGTGAGTTAAATGGACTTCAAAGTCTCGCCAGTAAAGTTAAGCAAGTGATGTACATATATATTTTTTTAATTCGATGAAGCTTTGAGGAGAAGTTGTTAATTCTGGGTTACTTACTTTTTACATTCCCTGTTTATACGGGCTAGTGCTTTTAGTGAGATGTCAAGATTTGAGAAGATATCTGCTTAATATGAGAAAAAATATTGAATTTTATAATTATAGAATTGTCGTAAATGAATAAAATAAATAAAAAATTTATTTTCTCTTATTTTCTTCTAAATCTGGAATTTTACGACAAATAATGGAACACATATGTTTTATACATCACACAGAATCAATAAATTCAATGTATAATTAAATTTAAACTCTTATGCACATATTGGCTATACTCTTCAAAAAGATATATGTTTGATACTTCTATTGGATTCAGTTAATGAATTGCAAGTTTATTTATAGGAGGATAAAATTTCGTATCGACGTTTTATCATTAAAAATCCGCGTTTGGAGATTTTCAAAATTTATTGGTAGAGGTGTAAATGCTTGTGTAAACATGGTAATAGCTAATGAATAACGATTCATGGAATTTGTGTATGCAACAATATTTACTATAGGAGCTTTATGTAAATTACAAATGATCCATCAAATTGAATTAAATCTTTTGTTAATTATAGATCTTAATTATATCTGCTTAGGTAATTCTTCCATTTCTTCTGGAAATTCACATATAATTATTCAACACAAGATTCTTCCGATAGACCTTAACGGAATATGTAAGAATCGTTTTGTGTCTCGCTCTATTTTCTTGATTCAAGGACTTATTTTATTATCAAGGAACAAATACGAATATCTAGAATGTTTTTTCTATATGCATCTACATACTTCAAATGAATTCTTTTTCACTGGTCGCATGTATCTTTTGTTTAGTAATTCATTATTACGTAAGTCTTGTAGGTACAATGTCAAAGATATACTGCGGACAGAATTGTTATGCAGATCTTGCGCACAGAAAAAATACAGTCGGGCTAATCATGCTTAAAATGGATTTCAATTTTAAATATTTCAAATCAAATAGAGGGAATGAGTGATTTTTAATAATTTTTAATAATTCTCTGTAAAAATTTTACGAGGATAAATAATTGGATTTTATTTGTACATTCTAAATTAATGTTATAGTAAATTGCATAATTGGGAAATGGATTGGAATCCATTAGGTATAGAAAAGCTATTCAAAATAAGACTCGAAAAAGGTTTTGCAGTGAAATGTCGAATATTGGTGCTTTCGGATTGAAGAGCATTTCTATTGTTCAACATCGAAATGTACATTTGCGCTCGAGTCTGGACCAAAGTGTAACGTAACTTCCGTTGACGTGTGCAAAACTCTCTCGTTTCCAGTATTGTTTGCTGGCTGGGGTCTTGCTTCTCTCATTGCGTTTGGGTATGAACATTCAGTCGTTTCCGGAAATGGAATACGGCTGTGCAATGTTTCCGGTTGCGCAAATTATTTCCAAGTTCAAGAATTTCTCATTCGGCCGCGTGTCTAAACAGAATTCCAGTTTTCCTCTTAAGAAAACAATCTGTCGGTTTTGTTGTGCTTGACAATTTTCTAACTTAAGGACAATGACAATGACAGACTCAATTTCAGTTGAGTTAACGTTCTTCGAGTATAGAAAAGTCGTAGAAAAGTGGTTTTCCTTGACAATTTTGTTTGAAAAAAGAAGAACCCTCTGCGAGTTCACGTGGTAAATGAGAAGAGCTGGGAATAGCAAAATTCGATAGAAGTTTTACAGCTTAGTAGTTTTCAACGACAATCAATACAACTTAAGTGTTCCATTATCTTGTGCACACCTTGCAAACTTAAAAGAAAGCTTTACCTTTTTAAATTTCAATGTGTTAAGTAATTTTCAACTCTTTTATTTTTTTCTCAATCCTTTGGCTCATCACTGTCTTCTCCTAATCTATGTTAATATATGTTTAATTCATGTCTGTATTTTGTTAATGATTTGACAGAAGCTACGTGTCTCATATAACTGATGTAAAAAATGTGCTTATAAGGGTTGGTTCTTTCACGTTAAATTTCACCGTCCGAGCTAGTTCTAGTTGGGCTTATGATGCGGAGATTACCGCTTGACAAACAAAAGCTTCGATGGCAGCGCTTCGCTTCAAAGCTTTGGAAATGATATGCTGCGTGTGTTAGTTCGTCGTATGTATGAAGACAAGAGCGCTTTCACAAACATCCCTGCGTGCAATTTGAATGCTAGCTAGCATCAGGGAGCGTGATCTAGTATACATATGTTCACGAACACCAGGGTTGGATATGTTGGCTTCGCCACTGTTTGCCAAAACCCGCGTTTATGAAACAAACTTTCAAAATCCCCTTTCAATATCAAAGGTTTTATTAACAAGTAATGGGGATCCACAGCACTACACCGATTTGTTTTTTCTGCCTTTTAAATATGTGAGAAATTTTTCAAAATGAACTTTCGAAAAGCTAATATGTATATTCCAAGATAATGAAGTTATATAAACTTTTCATTAAAATTGTATTGCAATCGTTTTCGTCGTTGTTTTTCACTATACATCCACCAATTTTTGTCAAAGATCACAAAATCACAAATACAAGAATAGTCGGAATATTTCGTCAAATTGCAGACTCTCAATCCCATTTCAGTTAACGATAATGCCAACACAATTTATTAATATAGATATATCAAAGGCTATAGCTACATACGAGTAATCGATTATGCGTCGAAGTGGTCAATGGGTTATTGCTTTGCGTATTAGCCAAAGCGAATTAATGTACTGAATCCGGAAATGTCGAGTATGAGCGAAGGTATTCACATCACTCGACGTGGTCATTGGGATTTTCATATTGACGATATGAAATTTTATTTCAATCTATCATATTTATTTTCTGGTATTCACTGATAAATATATTCTCTGCTTTTTCATCAAGAAACTGAATAATAAATATAGAAAATAGGTTTATCGAAATTTGGTGAGCGTGACATAAATATTTTGGGTGTGTCTATAGAAATTAGGAATTGTTTTAATATCTAAAAGCAAATTGTGAAAATACATTAATTTTGTTAGAGAACTACTTATTTCAACCTGTATTCTATCCAACAGTGTTGTAATCGTTATTTTGTGCATTGTTTACACGAAGGCAAGTTACTTCACCTTTTAAGCTCTTGTACTTGGAAGCATCATGCTTGAGGGTGTATTTCACTCGAAGCTTTAGTTAATGGATGTTTCATGTTAGCTTAACCTTTCTTAACTGTCTCGCCACCACCAAGAGTTCTCCCACTTATGCAGCACTCTAGCTCTACAAATTCATGTACATTAGTGTTGCATAAATTCCCATTGTCCTTATATGTCAATCAGTGACGAATGAATATTAATTCAAGGTGCAGACGAGCATAACATTTTCTTATTTCTTGTGGATTTATAATATCAAATTGCACAAAACTTCTCGATTAGCTTAAGAAATGTTATGCATTTCAAATAAATGGAATCTAATTTAAAAGGTTCAAAATGTCCATACTTTTCATATTGTCCCAATTAAAGTATAACAAGGAATCTAAATCTGCCAAGATTCTTTGTTCCATTGAATTTTCTGAAATTGGATATGCGATTGGCCAGGAAGCCAAACTGACAGACATCAGTAATGGTCCAAGCGCGTAGAGAGAATGCAGAATAATTCGGTATCTTTTTCCTTTTCCGGTCTGGAATGCGCGACTAGATACCCGTAAAAAGAAAGTAAGGGAGAATGTTCCAATTTAGTAAATGGGAAAAAAAAGCTTTACTTTTTTTCCCCCTTATTTTACCCTTTCTTCACCATTTTCTCTTGGTTTTCCTCGCATCGCTACGATCTTGCAGTTCTTCTTTTTCTCTTTTTCTCGGCCTTGACTTGTTTCCTCTTTTTCTTGTTCTCTAGGGCTATGGAGATATGAAAGAAGGAAATATAATTTCATACTAGCGGGCTTTTTGAATGACAAAGGAGACTTATTGAAAGGAAAATTAAAGAGCGAAAGCGGGGTTCAGACTTAGAAAAATCAATAAAGCTTGGGGAAATTGAATTTCGCGATAAGATTTTAACATTAACTGATTGTTTCTGAAAAGTCTGAACGGAAAATAATTTTCGGGTTTTCCATGTTGAAAAAGTGAGCCATTTTGAAAACCAATAAGGTGTTATTATGTAATTGTTAACGAATCTGTTGTGATAAGTCTGAAATGATTCAAATTTTTTATTATATTTTACATTATATTTTGCATCTTTTTACAAATATTATACATTCTGTGTTCTTAGAGTAACGAAACTAGGACGAAACTCTAGTTGAAATGTATATAACTCTTCAACTAAATATACAGACTGCTGCCGGTTCCTTTCATTGACGATATTATCGATAGAACTCTTGTAGGATGTATGAGCAGCAACTCTTACAGTATATTGGATTTTCTGCAGGAAAGTTTGATAATATCAGACACATAGTAAATCTTACCCGCTTTGAATTTTCAATGATTATTATTGTTACGTCAAAAATGTAAAGAAAATTTAATAAATACACAGGGATATAAAATTAGACTTTCATAACTTGAGATTTTTAATTAAAAGTTCTGGAAACATGAAAGTTATGGTAAAAGCGTTGCGTAATAATATATGCTGCATTCCATCCTCTAAATTAATTCGAGAATTAGTGAAACTAACTTCGTTAAGGTCGATGAAAGTTCTTTTTTAGTCTTCACAGTAACTCACTTCATATTATTTAATTTTCAATTTAAATAAAAATTGTTTTTTTTTGTCTATCCCGTTTGTCTTCGAGGGCTTTTCAACTCTATAATCGAATAAAGCTGTATTGATCTGTCGTTGGATAATTGAAAATTAATTTCCAGACGATTGCGATATGATTTATCCTATTTGAATAATCTCGTTATTGACATCTCGTTCGCGAATAATAGAGCCTTTGTGCTAACATTATTTCCATTTGAGTCTGCCATTTCATGCCCGATTGAACCTTCAATTATAATTTTCTTAGTATTCTGACGTTGGTAACATATAGTAATATGATGATAACTTAATAGATAATAATAATTTTTTGTAGATAACGTGTGAAATACATTGGATGTAAACATTTATATATATATATATATATATATATATATATATATATATATAAAAGATGTTTAACGTAGCTGTGACTTGTAGACTTTCATTTTTATCTCGTCCTTATTAGGGCCAACACGTCTACTGTCAACAAGATGATTCCATTGGTCCAGAATAAGTAGTAAGCAAGTCCCGTTAATTCTCGTGTAAGACTCTATACATATGTATGTCAGAGTTAATAACCTCTAGACCTTAAATTCTTATTCATTCAATTGCCAATTCGTTCCATCTTCTCCTTCACAAGTCGCAAGCTGTTACAGAATCGTTACTCTGCCCAACTGCAAACTCTAATAAGGTTTATTTCCTCCACTTGATTAAACTCCCATTCCAAAATAGGGTTTGATATTATTAGACGCTAAAAAATAAACACGAGTGAAAAAATCCAAAGACTATTCCAAAATGAAATTATTGTATAGATAAAAATCTGTATTTTATTTGATTCGATTGTTGATAAACTTTGGTATATACTGCAAGCGGGAATTAACTCTCTGATACTACGTAGGAGTACCCGAAACGAGAAAAGTTTCTCAGATTAATCCTTGTTTTGTCGGTGGAAATGGACCAAGTGCCACTGACTGGTTTATACAAAATCAATCCAAATAGTCCAATCCTAATCCGAAAGACCACCTTGCGAACTAAAGTTATATGTGCACATAATGAAAATAATACGTATAATTGGCCCTTTATATCACGCTAATTATTGAAGTGGTTTAAAAGCTTTAATTATAATTATTCAATTACCCAAATGAAGAATTAATATTCCCAACCAAACTTCAAACTGTAATTATTTTTAATTTTATTTTATAATAAAATTATTTAAGTGATAATGCATTATTCTCAATCTAAAAATTCTATATTTTCAGATATTTTCTCCAGCAGACTTTACTGAAAGATTGAATAACAAGATACTGACGACTCATTCACTAGAAACTTAAATCAATAAAAACATCACCATGACTCAAACTAAAATGCTTCTTCAAGAACCGGGCTGGAAAATAGAAAAAAAAGGATCAGCTCTCCTTCTGCGCAGAGATAGCTCTCACCTGAAAACAGCCCGAGTTTGCTTTCGATGTGACGTGGAAGTTCGTGAATATGAAAGAGATGAAGAATATTACGACATGGAACCAGAAGTATCAGCAAGTCCTCTAGCTATGTGTGCCAGTTGTTTAGCAGCTCTCTGTGTCACTATCATTCTTCCTTGGCTTCTATTTAGCGGTTAAAATTTAAGAACAATAGTTGACAAAAAAGGATTGTAAAAGAAGGACCCTAGAAACAGTTTTTCATGAAGATATCTAGAAAAAGCTAGGAGGATGAGCTTCTTACCAAGAACTTTCACAAAATCAACAAGATATCGGAAATGCTTCGAAAATAGAGAAAGGATGTCTTGGAAAGATTTCTTTCTTTCATACCGAGTTTCAATAACTGAAAATTTCTGCCGATGGTCGAAAAAGTTATAATTAGTCTAGCGTCAAGAATTGTGAGTTTATAAGAATAGCATTGAAAACAATAGTTGAATATTTTTAGCGAATTTTAATTGTCAATCTTCCATTCTGACATTTTCTAGATTTATTCCTTCATTTTCCTTTGGCCTGAAAGCTGAATCTTTCGATGAAATATTCATTAGGTTAAATATACTCTGGTGAGATTTGTTAAGTTTTACTGTTCTCAGAATTTTGAGGCTGGTGTTTAAAATAATAATGAAAATCCCAAAGTACCTATTCAATTAAAGGGAATCTTGTTCTAAATAATTTTTTCTAAATTCTTCACGAAATTCATAAAAAGTTGTATAATTTTATTTAAGTATCATTAAAAATTTTTTTATGTCAGAAAAGCTTCTTGAGTAATATGCCAGGGACAATTTTATACAAGACTGATCTTGAAGATTATCTATGTGTCTACAGAAAATTTTTCGTGCAATTACGGTTGCGAGTCGCTTTGCAGAGAGTTTTAGTTCGGGATTTACTGCACTCGCGGATTAAGTAGGTGCAGTTTGAATGTAAATCCGATTTGCAGTCGAATGAAAATTCTGAAACGAATTTGCAAAATGTCTCGGGGAAAATAAAACGAAATAAAAGAGAAATATAACGTGAAAATGTTCAAACCTGAGTATGCAAAAAAAGTTAATAATATGTATAATATATGAATAGGTATATATAAATGTATAATAAGTAGGTATTTGAAAACATAAAATGGATTCGTGCATTTTACATCCCCTTGTTACATAGGATTTACACAAATCCTGAAAAATTGTATGAGAATTTTACAATCTATTTTGATATTATTGAAATTCTTTCCGATCCTTGCGAATATAGTTCTATATAAATTTCATCTTAACTTTGTATCAAGAGGTTTTAATAATCTTTCTTTTCCTGGAAAATAATGACTAAATAAAATATGTTTTTATCGTGAAGAATAACTAATAACGGCTCATGCTCATCATATAAAATTTTATTATTATGCTGTAATGACAGAAAAAATTAACTTTTTTATTGCAAGATTAAACAAAATTAACGAACGTATCAAAATAGCTTTGGAAATTTCCTGCACATGAATTAACTATGCCGTTTTATAAAACAGAATATGTTATAGAACATAAAATCAAACGAATAAAGTTGATTCGGTAGATTGAACAATTTTAATGGCATGTCAGTATTATGGGGGAAAAATATGATTGGAAACACACGCCCTGCTGAAAATACTGTAGGTATATGAATTTATTGTAAATACAGTGATTTGCTGTATAATAATTACTGCATGAAAAAGGTCTGTAAATTTTTATAAAGGAAATGTTTCATCGCAAATGTAATATATATATATATATATATATATATATATATATATATAT
>CAJFCO010000086.1:3597183-3630006 GCA_904066015.1 Synergus gifuensis
CAAGAAATTGTAGTATTTTTTTACCTTTTTAAAAAAATTTTAATTTGAATAATAGTTTCAAAAGATGAATATTTGGTTCAATGGAAGCTACTATTCATCGGTGTAACCATATGGTATACACCTTGCCAGTCTTGATTTGTGGGAATTTAATTTCCTGGTTCGCGCATAAATATGCAAAGCGAATGAAACCCTGATTTATGCACGTTTATTCGTAGCCGGTAAAAGTGCCAACCTCTATGGTCAATGATTACTGAGTGAGTAAATTGAATTGAAAATGAAGGAAAGAAATATAGAATTAATTTTAATATAGGAGAGGAGTCTCTGGTTAAAATCAGACTTTGCTTTTGCTGAATGCTTGGTACGAATCCAATTATTTAAAGTTACAGGGTTTAGAAACCTGCAGAAAATTAAGGGGTGTATAGGGAACGGTTTAGATTCCCTGCCTTTTTACTTTCCTAAAATTTGTTCTTTTTACTGAAATTACAAATTTTATTGGTTCAGTTTCACCAACTTTACATTCGCATTAATAAATATTTTTTGTTCAAATTAGGAGATATATCTTTAATTCATGTACATGGAGGTGATAGCATAGTTATAGCAAAAAATATTTATTATTGCCAACGTAAAGTTGACAAAATTAAATTTTTCCTTATGATAATCACCACATATGCTCTTAAAACAATATTTATTTTTTTGTACATATTAAAATTGTAACTTTACTGCATTATTCCAACACTTAAAATACTTATTTCAACATATACTGAAGAGAAAAGGTTGCATAAACTGTAAATTGTCTTCAAGGTGGATTGAAATAAATTGCTTTTAATTTTAGTTGATTAAAGTTAATTTTTATTTGAATTTGGGAACGTGTCGTCACCTAGAACTCATAATATGAAACTAAATGATATCGGTAAAAGAGTGATCTTCCATTTTCTTACCATTCTACTTACCCAGTCTGAGTAAAATCGATATTTCTGATTCAAAAGGGTTTCTGACTCTTTCAACAGATGGACAATCCCACTTTTTTAAATTTCTTGTATTATATTTAAAGACATGTGGTAATTACCATATGAGCAAGTTAAATTGCCGCAACTTTACGAACATAATAATAAATATTTTTTGCTAAAATTAGTCAATTTACCTTCGTTTTATGTAGACGGAGGTATATAGCCTAGTTTTAGCAAAAAATATTTATTATTGTGGATGTAAAGTTGCGGCAACTTAATTTGCTCATATGGTATTTACCACATACCCTTAGATTTAAACTGTAGCGATAAATGGGGTTTGTTGCATGAAAATTGGAATTGCAATTAAAATTGTGTTAACCATGAATTTATTGTTCTTAATGCGCAAATTATTAAAAAAATAAATAAAGTACTAATTTTGAATGTGAATTTTACAGAACTATTAATTATTTTTAAAAATATTAACTATTTTCTTCTTGTTTTTCAGTTGCCAGATTTGAACAATCTCGATGAAAAGGTAAGATACAATTTACTATTCATTTTGTCAAAATAATTTAGTTTGAGTGTTATGACCTTGATCAGATTCTCGTAAAATTTTAGAGGAATTAAGAGAATTAGTTACCGAAAGATGAACCAAGAAGATTTCATTCTTGTTTGATTTTCTCTCTAAATCTCTTGAGCAATACATACTTATAAGCTATTTTCGTTCAAGATTAAAGGGCTTATTCTAGAATTATAAGATTAAAAACTCCATTTTTCCTGAGATGAGATGCGTTAGAAAAAACTATTTGAATGTTTAGCATAAAATAATCTAAATTTCTAATATAGTGGACAACAAATGCATGCATATGGACGTATGAAATAGTTATGAAATATGAAATATCTAAGATGAAATATTTAAGATGCATCTTAAATATTTTATATGCAATATGCAATACACATAGGTACACAAGTTATTTTTAATCAGACCAGCTATCTGGTATCAACTTGTTTCTGTCGTTTCAAGCTTATCATTTTAGGACATGAATACTTTGTATGATGTGCTTTTTTTAAATCTTCAAACGTAAGGCAATATGGAGCTTCGAGGTTAAACTAATATGTCATAAATTACGATCATAGAATGAATAATGACCCATGACAAGTGATTCCAGTTCTAAGCCTATAATCTTGTTGACAGTTGGTCCAGTTAGACTAAGTCAACTGAATAAATATTATCGCAAATTACATGCAGATATACAATTGTTGAATAAATAATTCAGACAAGAATAACGCAAAATTAGTAGCAGTGATATGATACTAATTTACAACATGATACCAGTCAATTTATTGGCGTTTTAACTCAATATTAACTCGGTCGGTGAACTTTCGACATTTGCTTCACCTGAAAATGGCAATTATTATAAAAACTGCAAAGGTTGAGAGACTTATTATGAAATGTCTTGAAAACTTCACACACAATGGTTCTCAAAATTTTTTTTAACTTCACTGTTCACGGAATCATCCGGAACTTTTAAAAAAGTCACGCATGTGTATGAATCATGAAATCAGGTATCCAGACTTCCTCTGAGGAAGTCCGGATACCTGACTTATATAACTTTAAATCTAACAAACAGTTTTCATTTTAATTCACCTCGATAATTAATATTATAGAGTTTAATATAAACAATTAAATGTTAAAAGGTTAAAATGTTGACAAAAATATATATTTGCACTAATATACACTAAAAGGTTTTTCTTTTGCGCGATCTTGTTCAATCACTAGGTGGAGTTAGGTGCAAAACCGGAAACCTATATCTATATACATATTCTATGTATCGGGGAACTTTAGATCTGCTCGTACCTATTTTAACAAGTTAAAATATTCAGTGAGGGCCCTTATGTATAAAAATACATATACTTTCACATTCAGTTGACCCAGGGACGCGTATAAAGTATAAAAATATGCAAATGTGAGATGTTATATGCCATCGGATTTGGTACCTTACTCATGATGAAAAAAATCCGTTAGGACCACTAACCTAATATATAAGAGAAACGAACCTTGGTCCATTTTTTAAACGATTAAGCCTTGAAGAGAAAACTTTACGTTTGGTAAGGTGTGCACTCATGACAATAAATCACGCTGATAATTATTTGCGGCTTTGTTGCTCGATCGTACAAATATTCTGGGGGTGCCAAGTCACATTAACCCAAATTTTCGGCTGCGAACACATACAGCCAAAATCCGGATGCGAATGTTGGTACTTAGGCCATGAAATATACAGAACGTACAGAAATACACCATTTAAGTGCTTTCTAAACAATCCGTGGCCTCTTACAATATAATGCATTTTGTTTCAATTACTTTCAAGAAAGAAATCTAGCGCCAGAAATATTTGAATTAAATAGTGCCAGAGACTACCGCATATGCACAAATTGGCGCAAAGGATAGGTGCTATTAATTTTAACATACTTGATCGCGAAAGTCTTATTATTTTTTCACGAAACTCACATTGTCGTTCTCTTCGAGACAAATGTACTGTCGTGTTGACAATGTTGGTGTTTTGCGATACGGACCACTAAACACCTTGTTCTCTTAAAGAACAAAGATATCAAATTAGAATAAAAAACTCGGAAAGATCAGTTTTTGTGCTGAAGTGTAAGAAGAATCGAATCTCAGAAATTGAGTTTACTTTGATATAGAGTAAAGTAAGTTATAGTTGTTATTTTGCATTATACACAGAAAAAAGTCTAAATTTTTTTTGTAACAAACTAGTTTCTAGCTATAACAAAAACTATACTTTTTTCTGTGTACTTTCGTTATCTTCCTTTTTTTTAAAAAAAATGTTTTTCTTTGAGTTTTGTCTTATTTTTTAAAGATATTTTTGGTTTTCGTTTGACCTTCATTCTTGAAAATGAAAGTTTTATTTATGAACGCGGAAGATAGCCTAATGGAATATATTCTGAGCACAACAACCTTTAGAAATTAGACCAAGTACGAAAATTGTAATGTATACAATCTCATGCAGTACGATTTTCGAATGGTTTATACTATGTTATAGACATAGTTATATATTTTTAAACATGTAACTTACATATTTGATGGATATTTACTTAACCTTGTATATATATATGTATATAGAGATTTCAAATATTCCGACTTTCATTCCAAAATTTATACACGAGATAAACAGATAAAATTCGTAATTAATGTATTGTGGAGAGTCAGTATTAGAATTAGGTCAACATGGTAGCGGTTACGATATAACCGATAAAGAAACAAGTATGTTCAGACAAGGACGCTTCCACAATGACTGGACAAACTTTGTGACAATTTAAAATCTTTTTTTTTTTAGATAAGCCGGTAAAAAGTTTATCACGCAAAGTAAATTGAGCTACTTGTAATTCACATTTTGTTACTCCTTTCAGAGAGTAATTCTGTTACAAATATTTATAAACGCATCGCCTCAACCATTGAAAACTTTATCGTGTAAATTAGTAAACCCACAAGAAATCTGCGAACGGAATTACAATTGCGGCGCAGTCTAACCGGATAAGTTCATAAGGTCAATTGACTGATTAAACACCCTTTGGATTCTTCAAAAACGGCAGGCTCTCACTCGCATAAGCACCTCTGACCTCAGAGCCATCACCTTTTGCCATTTTAATTATTGAATCTTAGTTTAAATAAATAATTTCTCTTATGTCTTCTTTCCTCTTTTCTTTTATCTTTTCACATTACTTTCTTTATGCAATTTTTTATTTTTCTCTGTATTATCAATTTTGTATGAAAACTTTTTTTTCTCGCAAAGAACGAACATACACGCTGTAGAAACTATTTGATAGGGACAATAAAATGTTAGTTAATTGTATAGAAACTAAACATTTTTTGTCCCCACCAAGTAATTTTTTATTTCTGATATATTTGCCACACTCTTTCATTGCTTCTGTCTGCGTTTTGTTCTTTTCATGTCTATTCGCGAGGTCCTCATATGAGTCTTATCACTCCTAGTCCAAACAAACACTGCAGTGATATCAATTGTGCAAAATGAGAACAAAATGTTTAATACATCACGCATGAGAGTGGCGCTCGGTCCGCCATCAAATAAAAATTAAGATAGAGAGCAAGAGCCTCGATACCAGGAAATTCCAGTATGTGTATGATAAGATAGAAGAAAATGCACATTTCTTAACAAAAAGACAATGAAACTCATTTTCAGAGATTAAACGCTGTTCAAATTATCTCCAATGTACAAAAGAGTATAATTGTTTCAAAGACTTTTTTCAAACATTAAACTCTTTCGTGTCGGACGATAACTTGCTTCTTTACTTTTTTAGTTTTACATGCTGGAGAATCGAATCCATCAAATATGTTTAAGGGCCCATAAAAAAATTACAAAATCTTAAGTAAGAGAACGTCCTCATAAGATTGATAAATAGAGAAAACTATTAGCCATTTAAGTGATTTAACCTAATGTCTTTTTAACCGCTGAAATAAAAAGTATCTCAAGTGAACGATCGGCTGATGAAACAAGATTCTAGAGTTTCGTCATTCAAATTTTTTAACAAATTCCTTGACAATAGACTTGAAAAAGTGATTCTTACTATCATTAAAAACATATCGTCATTTCAAAAATTAGAAAATTGAATATTATCAACCTACAGCTTCTTAATTAAACAGTAAAAATTAAGCTACATTCACAAAATATATGGTACTTTTTTCACCCTTTTTTTTTACTCCCCTCTATGATAATAGTCCGTGATAATTATTAGAACCCCTGGAAGAATTCGTGACAAACCGACTCTCCCCTCATTATAAAAATATACATACTGACAAGTAGACAAGATAATTTACAAACACAGTATATCAGATTGTAATAGAATTTTTAAAGTCTATTATATTTTGAACTTCTACATAAAAAAAAAACTTTTCATAAAATACAGTGTTTGATTTCCTATTTAAGTTTTAATGTAAAGCTTATAATATGTAACTTTGTTTACATGAGATAAATGCCTTGTTAAAATTAACTAAAATTTTTATTTACTTTTAACATTTTTATATATTTTATTAATTCATAAATAATTTTGAAACACATTTAATTTTGAGGTTGAAAGAGTATATTACTTATTACTTTTCGCCATCAGCAGTTCTTTAGCATGAGAATAGAGAAGGCTCTGCCAATAATTTAAGAAACAAAATTTACAGGTGCTATTTGGAACTTTGAGTATTTACATACACCAATAAAAATGTCTGGGTCATCACATCACGTTCTCTCAAACTGAGAATCACGTGTTTCATCTCTGCTGCGCATAAATGTATATCAAGAAAGATGCCAATACCGAAAAATTTTATAAATTAATCAAGTCATTCGTTTTGAGTGGATATCCACCAATCGAAATACTTTCACGTTCGAAAAGCATCACTGTATCGGCAGCAGTAAAAACTCCTATAAAAGTTTCATTCCTGCCGAAACAACATTCAGTTTGATTGCCCGTCTGCGTCAATATATATACTTGTGCCTACACTTACACATACGTGCAAAAAACGTGGTGCCTCTGGTAATTTGACGCTACTTCCTGCACACAAAAATAACCGAGAAAGATAATTGTTGTGAATTTAGGAGAAAATAGATAAATTTCTTCCTCGCGCTGCTTCCTTTATGCTATCTTATCCAGAATACTAAAGATATTGGGTTGTTGCATAAAATTAGAACCAGTTAAGGTTATTTACGTATTTCCTCTAATTTTGAGGTCAACGGAATGAACAGGAATGAATCTATCTTCCAAATCACCTTGAAGCGCCACTTAACTATTTTTATTTCGCTTTGGATTCTGCAAATCGAATATTTTTAAATTCTTTCCAAGCGCCAATATTGCCGATTCAAAAATAAAATCATTTACAAGAAATATAAATTTTTTGAAAGTTGACTTTTAAATTATGTCCGGTGCTTAAAACGAGCCCAGGACGAAACATCAATAATTTTCGAAATAATGAACATTTTAAAAATTTCTTGCACTCATTTTAATGATAATTTTCTATAGAATTTGACAAACTTATGAGTATAATTGTATAATTATATTACTCTGCATTTTGCGAGAATTTAAAGTTGGTGCGAGAAAGTTTGACCCTATGTATCTGAATTTTTGATATTTTTGGAATTTTATACAATTATTTCAAAAAGTCCAACAGATTCTATAGAAACTTACCTCTCAAATGAGCCCAAGAAATTCATAAAATGTCCATTATGTATTTCGAAAGTTATTGTTATCTTTATAAAACATTGATATTTGACCAGTGCTGTGCGCAAGGGGGAGTTTTTTGGGGGTTTAAACCCCCCCATAGACAAATTAAAATAAAAAATAAGATTTTATTTTACGTTAAAGACGATCGTTTGAAGGAAATTTTTTTATTGTAACATATGAATTAATCATAAAAATATTCCGACCCCCCCAACATGAATTCCTGCGCACGGCCCTGCATACGGCTAACAAATAATTTACGTGACAATAATATACGGCTAAAAAATTTCTACACCCCCTTTACGTGACAATAATATACGGCTAACAAATTCCTACACCCCCTTTACGTGACAATAACATACGGCTAACAAATTCCAACACCCCATTTACGTGACAATGATATACGGCTAACAAATTTAAAACATCCCCTTTACGTGACAATAACATACGGCTAACAAATTTAAAACACCCCCTTTACGTGACAATAATATACGTCTAACAAATTTAAAACATCCCCTTTACGTGAGAATAATATACTGCTAACAAATTCCAACACCCCATTTACGTGTCAATAACATACGGTTAACAAATTCCAACACCCCCTTTACGTGACAATAATATACGGCTAACAAATTTCAACATTGTGTTGGAATTTTAAATTTGTTAGCCGCATGTTATTGTCACGTAAAGGGGTTGTTGGAATTTGTTAGCAGTATATTATTGTCACGTAAAGAGGATGTTTTAAATTTTTTATTCGTACATTATTGTCACGTAAAGGGGGTGTTTTAAATTTGTTAGCCATATATTATTGTTACGTAAAGGGGGTATTGGAATTTGTTTGCTGTATGTTATTGTCACGTAAAGGGGGTGTCGGAATTTGTTAGCCGTATATTATTGTCACGTAAAGGGGGTATTGGAATTTGTTAGCCGTATATTATCACGTAAAGGGGGTGTTTTAAATTTGTTAGCTGTATATTATTGTCACGTAAAGGGGGTATTGTAATTTGTTAGCCGTATGTTATTGTCACGTAAAGGGGGTGTTTTAGATTTGTTAGCTGTATATTATTGTCACGTAAAGGGGGGTTGGAATTTGTTAGCCGTATATCATTGTCACGTGAAGGGGGTGTTGGCAGGGCCGTGCGCAAGGGGGGGTTAAACCCCCCCATAGACAAATTAAAATAAAAGATAAGATTTTATTTTACATCAAAGACGATCGTTTGAAGGAAATTTTTTAATTGTAATATATAAATTAATCATACAAATTTTTTTGACCCCCCCAATATGAATTCCTGCGCACGGCCCTGGATTTGACGATTTTTTTTCCAATATCTTCTTTAAAAAATGACTTCGTCCTTTTAAAGTATTGACGATTGAAATCATTATAATTCTGATATTCATACAATCTTATCGAATTTAATATTAATGAGTTAAACGAGTGGATAGGAATCACGTTGTATATACATAGGTTATATTTTTAGATCACGATTTTTGTAAAGTTTTAATTTTTCGAAATTATCACAGGTCGCGAAATGAACTCTTTTGCCTGCAGATATATATATATATATATATATATATATATATATATATATATATATATATATGCCACTATTGTGCGCGTGTAATGGAATTAAATAACAAACATAAAAGTTATGAATGTTACGTCACTGAGTGGATTATAGTCCAGTCTTCAAGCCGGGGTCAAACGCCCTATTATCGTAGTGAGCTCTTGATGTACATATAATAATGTCCACTTAAATTCATCTGTAATTGTGTAAATGTGTACTGTTGCATGTTACTGTAGCTTGTTTTGTTGCCTAAGCATGTGAATTTATTTCTAAAAATAAAAAAGAACTCCTATTCTAAGGTCATGTTCCTTTCTAAGGGTCAAATTTATAAATGAGCCTCAAACAGAAACTCCATTTATCTCAGTTAATTTTTATCAGACTCATATATTAATTTATATACCTATTAGGTTGCTAGGGCTACACTGTAACAAATTTCGGAAAATTTCCCTATTCACTTAGGGATTATTACTACATCTTTTGGCAGTTTATTGATAAAAAATTAGGAAATTTTTCCATATTGTTTTTAGTACATAATATTCCCCAAGAGCTTTTCGAGAATTTTCCTTATCAATTTTTTATTTTATTTGGTTCAAAATTTGAATTTTCGATTTTTTAAGGAAATTCAGAAAGTTGTTATGCCTATCCTATAGGGCGTTCAAAAAGAAACATTTTTCATTTTTAGACTTTTTTTCATATCATGCGTTGTTTGGCTTCTAATTTAATTTTTCATTCATTTTTTTCGGATTTTCAAAATGTTATAAGTCTTTCAATCTTTTTTTTTTATTCAAAAAAGTCATTAGGTAAAATTGTTCGACTTTTTGAATACTACGAACATCCGTACATAGAATTTGTAAATTAAAAAAAAGTGGTTTTAAAAATTTTTTAAATGCTCCAACTTTTTGAATTTTGATCCAAAATGACTGGCCAACGAACTTGGCATTAATTTTAGGACATTAAAAGAGTTTACCAAAGGCCAATCCAATCGGTCAATTCTTTCGAAAGTTATCGTGCTCACAAACTAAAAATCTACAGACAGACAGAGACACATTCGTAAAAACGTAAAACATGTTTTTCGGGTTCAGAGGGTCCCGAAACGTGGAAATTTGACAAAAACTAGGGGGTCAAATTTTACACAAATCTAATACCTTCTCTGATGAGAATGTAAAAAATGACTTTTTTGTTACTTTTGCGTTTTCGTAAACGTTGCGAACTGCAGATTCATAGCTCGCGAAGTGTTTATTATTAAGAATATTTGTCTATACGATTATGCAACGCAGCGATGCATGAATACGTGAAGTGCACGAGTAAAATCGTGTAGATGAAGTGCAGGGGTGTGAAGGGAAAAGTGCACAATGCGGGACATTTACATATTTGCGCATGAACGCGGGTCTATGATCGGTATGCGTAACGCGGGATCCTAATAAACGATCTCATGTGTACGTGTAGCACGTGCAAACATACATTCAATATAGCCGGTCAAGCCGGACAAGTTTGAGCTATAGGTTTTGCTTTTGAAGTCACAAAGTTTTATAAAGTTTATATATATATATCTTACTACACGTGTCTAAACCTATTGCGCCGTTCAACAACTCAAGCTTTCGCGCGATTCTTAAGTCAAGCGCGAAATTAAAGAGGCAATATCGAAAGGAATCTAATTTGTAAACAAGCTTGTCTATTTTTTAATCCTAAAACTAATTATGAATATAATGAAGGAATGCCGCCTGTTAAATCAAACATTACTCAACTGCATGTGAGACTTTCATGTAAAAAAATCTGTCCGCTTCGCGGGCATATTTTTTGAATTTAACATTCAATTGTTTATTGTTATTTTTAATTGGCACAATCTTTCTAGATAAACTAGAATTGGAAAAAAATATTTCTTTCGTTTGAACGTTCAAAACTCCTGATACATCAATGCATATACGGTATGAGAGAAATTATCCCGCGAACTCTTGTTAAATTGCTATTTTCTGCAGCTTATCTTTACTTCCTATTAGTTCCACGTGGACTCACAAGTGGCATTATGCCAACCACTTTTTTAATTCTTAGACGTGAAGTCATTCGTTGACAATTAGACGCCATTAACGAAGACTTATCGCGATTTTAAAACAATATCCGCTTTAATATTTAGTATGCCAGCTAGCTCATAACGAATCGTTGTTTAGACAAGTTTTCTAAATATGTAATGATAAAAAGAATTGTGGGTACAGATACAAGGTTTACAAATACGCACAATTCTCAAGCTAATACAAACAGATGCTTGCTATAATATAAGTGGCGGTCAAATTGTCAAAGATCTTTGAAGATCTCTTTTCTTTTTGAGCTTTAGACGGGGGCACAGCGTTTACCTAGCCTAGCATTAACGGCATTAAGGTGTTTCTGGATCTATTCTCTATACCTGGTGTACTTTGGGTTTCTCCAATTCTTAAACCCGAACATCTGTTTGAAACTTGGTTAAGAATTCCGACAGGTATCTTTGAGTCCCAAAAGTTCTGAGTGGTCACGTACTCCACGTGGAACTATATCAATGTTCTTTCTTTCTATCTACCGCGTGTCTATATTTTTTACATTACAACATAGTCGCTGAAAAATATTGCTTATTGCTTAATAATCTTTTGTGAAAGGAAAACTAATTTGGGAAATATGCATGAATAAATCATAGAATTGTTTAACAAACACGTCAGTATATCATCCGTTAGTGTATAAATAATTATATTTATCCCTTTTCGCTTCGTCAACAGGAAGCAATCTCACAGGCTTTCTTCCGGTGCTAGTTTAACTGCTTCTTAACTCCTGCATTCATCCATATCATTTTCTTATATGTATATTATAACATTCCAAGTTCTTAAATCATTCGATTCTTTTATATCTACCCAGATGGATCTTGGATGTGCTTATTTGTGAACAAACCATAAATATCAGCTTGTTTACACCAAAATTTTGAAACGGACGCCAAGATTTTAGTCTTCCGGGTCAGATCATTCAAAATTATAAAATTAGAACCATAATGTTTTTTTATTAAAGATGCGCTTTCTCCATTTCTTTTATGAAAATTCAATAGAAATTCATATTGGCGTTTTACCAACTTCAACCGTTTTTAGCATTATCATTCGAAGATTATTTGTTCGCCACGTGATCCAAGGAATCGTTGTGGCTGGCGCCAAAATGCATGTCCCCAGGCGTTAATACGAAAATAATAACAACGTAATCGTCTGCCCGATCATGTATAAACATGACTTCGTATATAGTGGCTGATGAAATCCAGATGATCCTTTCTACAAGTTCTCGCTTCACTCACCTATTTTTAAAAATTAAAATTCAATCTCTTCTACACGAGTGAGTGAGTACAAGAAAGATATTCGAGAAGATATTTTAACTTTTCATCAAAATCGAACCCGACTGTATCAGTGTTTAGAAAAACAATCTATGTTTATACATTGAATTAAAAAAATTATCATGATCCTTAATAAAGTAAACACATTAAGTAGGAAAGAACTAGTTTTACAGATAATATAGTCGTATTTTGAATGATGCAATCTGATTTACTAATTGTAAGTCCTCCTTGATTATTTTCCTTGGACACGAGGCTGTTGCATTTTCTTGAATATGGCAGCTTGTTCTTAGATTCTCTATTAGAATTTAATTGTGCTAATATGAATCATATCTATTTACTTTAAGAGAATGAAGGTTGTTATCTATTTTTCTATAAAAGAGCCGAGCTCTGCAAATCGCTCAGTGGATCACATTTCAAATGACCCTGAAGAAGATATGTTCTTGCAACGAAATCTGCACAATAGGTGATGTTATCTCTTCCATTGTTATTGTCGACCCGGTTTTACCGATCGACTTCTATGATCGAGTGTTTTGTTTTATCTCGACGGACCCAGCTAATAAGTTATCACTAATATTATTTTTATTGCTCCCTTGATACAGGGCTGTATTCTAAACTTCGTAAACTGGGTTTATTACTATTGGAATGCCTATCCCTATCTCTATTCTTTCTTTATAATTTATCTTCTATTTTTTCTATCTTTTATTTGATCTTTTATCCATTTGTTACCCTTATACCATCTAACCCTCTTTTTCCTTTGATGGTTCAAGGTTTATTAGATTTGGGGTGTATTTTTGTATTTAGAGAACTCAGAAATCCAATAAGGAAGCTCAAAATTACATTTTGACCCTAGATTTGAGGATATTAAAATAACTTTACTTTTCGAAGGATAAGAAAAAAGTTAATATAAAAGAAATTAATTCTTTTGATTAGATAGAAATTGCATTGGACTTGCTTTGTCCTTATATTCGAGGGCACTAACATAAGAGTGAAGACGAAAGTGTTTACCAAGTTAATTCTTTCCCCTCGAATGACGGATCAATAGAGGGTATTCAACAGACATCAAGTTAAGTGCTAGCCATGTGTCTTTTAACACACGTAACATTGTCCATATATATTTCGAAGTTAATTTAGCCAGACAGGCAAACGTGCCTAATTCAGTCTCCGGATAATGGCGTCTATATCTAATTGGTTGGCTTGGCGCTAAACGACCTTGGATTACATTGGGACGAATGTTTTTATACTTCATATGCATTCATTAGTTAATGCAATTTTACTTTATCATGCACTTTCGTTATGAAATTTTAACCCTGAAATGGAAATTAAGTGAAACTAGCTTTATAAGAACTTTTAATACAAGCGTGGGTTTCTTTTTTTTTTTTTAATTCCAGTTTCTGCTTTTATTACAAAGAGGCATTCTTTCAATGAAAATGTAAATAAGTTTCGTGTGTGAAACATGTGAAGTTACTTTTCATGAATTTCCGGTATACCAGACGTATGCTTATCTCACTCTGAACAAGACATGGGAAAATGCTTAGTTTGAACAATAAAATGACATGTTTGTCGCATAAGTAATGTTAGTGCTGCAATACTCATTACTGATGATTATCCAGGCAATAGCTTAGACTATTTTTTTGTTCATTTAAAATTAAGAATAGAGGTCTAATAATTTCAATGCGTATATCATAATGTGGATCTACATAAATTGTTTTATGCGTAATTAAATTCACTGATTAGAGAATTCTCTTTAATAATATGTCCTTCACAAATTCTAACTTTTATTATCACCGAGATTATCACCGAGATTATCACTCTTTAAAATTAGAATGAATTTTTTAATCGCGTATTAATTTAACTTATTTCAGTCTTAAAATCATGCGTAATATACCAGATAAGAACGCTTCTTTTTTGAATTTTAACATCCTTTTTTTTTCTTGTCTTTTTTTTCGTTTTTTTTGTTTTTTTTTTTTTCAACGAAAAACAGACTGTGTCTCCCTCAGCTTATCTGAACAGTCTCGTAATCTTCACGATGATATTTGCGTGGATCTGTTTTCGTCTGCGAAAATAGGCGACCGCGGTCAATAACTACTCTTGACGTCTTTAACAAAAATCAAGATGGTAATACGCAATTTAAAAATTTAATATTTATTTATATGTAATTTAATATTTAGGACGTAATGATTAAGCAATAAGCAATCATCTCTGTTTTAGCGAAACTTTACACAAAAATTATTTTCGTGATTTGCTGTGAAGTAATTCGTTTTAATCGAACATCGATTGCTTGTGCAACCATTTTTTTACTTTAACTTCGACGTATAATATAAACATTTTTCGATACGATCTAGTCGGTTTATTCCAAAATATTCGCGGGTCATACGATTATAGTCCCACATGTGATATTGGAACGCAAATTTTAATACATAAAAGATAAAGTCATAAATTATATATTGTAACGGGTCGGGGAAATACGTAATAATTATGAACTCAAGTATTTCGTGCCCGAACTATATTGCAGGACTTCTTTATTTGAAATAGAACTAGCGTGGTCAAAGGTACCAAAAAGACTGACTCCCTCGCACAAGGGATGCTGCGGCTAGGGCCCCATACCAGAGGGACTTTAGAGAAGGGGAAGATTTATGTTTCCGTTACAATATAATCAAACGTGAGATATAACTG
This sequence comes from Synergus gifuensis, assembly GCA_904066015.1. Classification (NCBI taxonomy): domain Eukaryota; kingdom Metazoa; phylum Arthropoda; class Insecta; order Hymenoptera; family Cynipidae; genus Synergus; species Synergus gifuensis. The sequence continues at coordinate 3,611,940 of CAJFCO010000086.1, forward strand.
TGGTACTACGCACTTCCGAAACACAGCTGGACTTCCATCATCATTTGCTATCCCTCTCATTCATTTTTTCTTTTCATCTATCTTTCTGAATTTATCATCGGTTCCTTTTCTCAACATAACAGAAAACTGGGTCAACGAATCGCCAATTCGTTTATCAGTCTATTCGTTCTTAAGTGTTGCGATAACAAATAGCAGAACAGTAGGTTCCTATATCATTTAGCTTAATTATAAATTATTATCCACACTTTATTGTAACAATGAGACAGTGTAGAGGAATGGAAAACGTTTTTATTTTTTATAGTTTATTACTTTTTGAGGTATTAAATACGTTGATTTTATAAGGTATATTTTTTTCCTACTTCAATAATAAATTAAGAAAGTAATACGGTCAAGGTGGCGAAAGGTGCTTTGGCATGATGAGCCTGAGTGGTTAAGTGTTAAATTCAGGTGCCTCCAAGTCTGGTTGTGATTATACTTTCTTCACGCTCCTCCTTTCAATCTGCTCTAATCCGGGCAAACTATTATTATCTTCGCAGTGGTACTCATCAGTTCGTATAGTAGACTACCTCTCAGCATTACGAGATCAAATTCTGATAGCACAGTGAAGAGAGCTCAAGCCCTATAAAAATTGCGAAAAAAATGGTCCCAAACTATTGGCGCCACAGAATTTTAAATATCTCATTTTGGTACATTTTAAGGATGTGGTTACTACCGCCGTAAGAGGAAATTTAGTTTCGCCAACTTTATGCCCACAATAATAAATATTTTTTACTAAAACTAGGCTATTTACCTCCGTTACGTACAGATTAATAAGATATTTTTGTACTTTAGATAATTTGAAATTGCAGGTCGTTGATTATATACAATCAATATATACAATTATATACATTTATACAATCAATCGAATGAAGCGCAATATTGATGGGTCACTTGGTCTAAGTTCGACGTTCAGGAAAATTCAAAGATTGAAAGAGAAAACAAAGCAGATAAAAAACGGGAGGTTGGTGGGGGACTTTTAATTCACCGATAATTGCAAGTGAATGTAACGCATGCACTGCACGACTTTCGCTACTTTAAAACATTTAAACATCCATGAGCCATAATATACAGTCTCTGACGTCTTACACGACAATTAGACCGAATCGTTTGGCAGGTAATTAAAATCACTTTCGTAATCAGCGAAGCAAGATAGGAAATGATTCAAATGATACTCAGGTATATAAATTGACAAGTTGACTGCAATGATATCTTTTAATCCCACATTAATTAGTCTGCAGATAAAAATTTATTGATAGATCAATTGAATACTAAAAAGCTTATCACTAAACGTAGTTTTTTATCTGATGAAAAAATTTTGATGAAAACCTGACTAATTTCTTTCTTTTATGTATTCTCTTTTGTTACTTAACCTTCGAATAATTAAAATACTCATTACAACAATGGTACCCATCCATTTATTTCAGTGCACGGTGCAAAACAATGAGAATTGTTTTCGATTTACGACAAGCTTTCTGCGGGCACAGTAATTTATGGAAGAATGATTCATCAAGGCCTAATCGCCAAGAACATAAATGACCCGTTATCAAACTTTGCTTGCTGAAAAATTATGCACATTTTATTGTGCATGCTAAAGAAAAGTTTATTGTTGAAAATTGCGGACTCAAAGTGTTATATAGATCGAAAAATGACTATAATTTTCTGAAGGAACTAAAAAATGATAGTATTCTTTGTCTCTTGTTTTCTCTTCCGGTGTAAAAAGAGAAAATTCTAATGAATTAGCAGCTCTTTTTCAAAGCTGATTTTATTGCGCGTCTGACTACAATTAGTCTATTTTATCTGGAACGTGTTAACAGGTTTCTTCAACCGTAACTGTCGTCCTGTTGAGCTTTTTTCAATCAAAAAAAAGTTACAGGTGAATTCGTAATAATCGGTGGTGCAAATTTTGCATAATCGTCGGTTGATTATAATGCTTAATAAGGCGAAAAGCGAGGCGAAAAGTTCACACGGTTTCGCCTTTTTTTGTCCACTGCCAATTCAAAAGGCTTATTTTAAAATAGTAATTATCATTAACGAAGTGGACCAGATATAACGTATTTCGCGACTTATTTAACACTAGATTATTTGTTTGTCTGTAAAATATTCGGATCAATAAATTATGGTTTATACTTTATAGATTTGTGTAATGTCTAAAATTAAAATATTTTCCAGAGAATATAAATGCGGGCTGCTTAGAGGATTACCAGTTGTTCAAAGTAAACTGTAAATTTACATATATATGCACTGCATGATTAATTGCTTTGATATACTTCTCGATGATAATTAATTTCCAAGGTTAATAGCGAACTTAATAATAACGAAGATAGACATGATGTTCAGGATAATCTAGATTGAACGGCAAAAATAAGATTAAGATTACAGTATGTGCTCGTGCAGTATCGAAAATATTGCAGAAGAATATATATCGAGTAAAATACATAATAGTATTATAATTTTATGGTAAGATGAAGTCATGCTGAATTCTTTACATCAATAACTTGAGTTTTTTTATCGTTGTCGAAAATAAAGTCTGACAAACCAATGTCACACATTAATAATTATTAATGTGTTGATGATGCATCAACTGCTGTAAAATAAATTAAATTTTTCGAAGATGGAAGTGCGAATAAACCTCAGATTCTCAATATATCCGCGTGGGCGAAAATTGATTATTTTTTTCTTAAAATCCTCTCAGTTTCATATGTTTTGATTACAATAACAAACAGCGAACGAGTCAGTTTAGCAAAAGCCTTATATCTCTCACGAGAATACTATTTTTTTGTCCTTGATCAGTTCCAAGAATTTTTCATCAATTTCGCTAGAATCGTGTATTGAATTCGTTGAAAGGATTCCGTAACCGTTCCACTCCTACCTTTTATGTGAGAAGCAACATTATGATTGCAGGCACGTTCAATCAAGGTCAGTGAAGAGACCATGAATGGTTCCTCGCCGAAATACTTCCAATAAGAAATTAATACTCGAACCGTTTATAATTCGTCAATGAATTTTAAAACGATAAAATGGACATTTAAGAGTATTTGGAAAAAGTGAAAATCAGTAATATGCATATAGCTGAGTATCATCGAAATTCCGCCGATTCAGATTTAAAGAGTATAAGAATATTGTAGTTTAGTCTTTTTTATTATGGAAACGTGAAACTTGACGGTTCTTATCTTCTAAGGTGTGCCTCGAGTGTACATAGACTGTTAAACAGAAAGATATATACCTATTATACATATCCCAGAAGGAAAGTGGGAAATGGTGATTCGCTAGCAAGGTCAAGAGAGAGAACGTGGTCTTCTAACCGTGCTTCTAACTTCTTGCAGTTTCCACGAGCACAACACGTGATATCTGCAGCAATGCGTTCGCGCTGCTGCACGACTACGCAAACAAGTACAATGTATTATGCAAATTATTTTAATTATAAAGATATCCAACAGAATTGATGAAATCATCAATTTTTTAACACTTTCGTAGTTTAAATTATTCTGTTTGAAATAGAAATCCTCTGAACCTTCAGAGGATTCTTTCTTTAACTCAGTGATCCGCAACGAAAGATGCCTAAATTAAAATTGTTGTTATTCTGCGTGTAAACTATGCAGTCTTCTGCAGGATTTCGGACAAGTGGGTGTGCCAAAAACGCACAGAGATCGGCACACGAGTGCGAGTTCGATTTGATAAACAATTTATTTCTGGCTATGTCGAAACGTTGCAGTGGTAAACCGCATGCCGTGCACACCTAAAAATACATGCGAGTTCACCCCTTCATCTCATCGATGTAACTGCACCTCGAAAATAACCAAGAGAACACCTGGCACTCTGGTATGTGTTCCTTTGTTTCACGTGTCTTATGTCTTTTACCTTTCGTTCGACTGCTGAGCAATCGTAGTTTGAAAACAGTCTTGAAATATAAATTAGCGTCACCTTCTACACCAAATTATTTTTTTTTATAGTCAGAATATATGCAAATTTTTCAGTACATACAAATCTTTATTTTATTTTATAGTTTCTGTGCTATTCCGGAAAGTTTGGAAGAATTATTTCGTCTGTTCACTAGTTATTTATAAAAGTATGAAAAAAATGTCGTGACTTATCGCATGAGTCACATATGGATTACACATTAACGTCTGTAAAAAAAAACACATTTTTCACATATTTTTAGTCTATCACAAAAATTACAAAAATTCTACTAATTTTTAATCAAATTCCATTAATATAATTTTCAACAAATTATCATCATTTGATCATCTATTAATTAATTTTTGGTCGATTTTGAGTACAATGAGTAAAGAGGTAAATGAATTAGTAGAAAGATAATAATTCAGATTTATAGAGACGCAAAAAAAATCGCCCAACGTGGGGCTCGAACCCACGACCCTGAGATTAAGAGTCTCATGCTCTACCGACTGAGCTAGCCGGGCTTGTTGTTCGTCCAGTTAGAATGGACTGATTTCATTAGTTTCCAAATTTTCTCCGACTAAAAATACTTTTAAAAAATCGAGGTCAATAACTTGACGACTCGTTAGAGTTTAATGTTCCTTAGAGTGTAAGAAAGAGGTTTTGAGATTTTTCTTTGTCTCTACTGCATATGTCAACAAAACAGTATTTAATACAAGAGCAATAAATCATTTAAATTTAAAAAATTTCGATTGTTTGGAAGAATTTGTTTTCAAATTTAATCGGTTAACATTGACAAAAATACTTCAACTTCTCAGAAGAAGGCAGTTAAAAAATATTTTTCTGGCAGGTTATCAAACAATTCCAATACTGTTTCCATCCTCTTGACGGCCGGAATAAGATTTCAGCCTTTACTTTATTTCTTTCTTTATTCGCCTTTCTGTTTGAAAAATGTTATGAGCGGTCCAAATTAATAATAAATCATATTTAATCGACAAGTTTTTTGATTGAATAATAAATAATTGAAGATATAAAAACAGCTTCGTTTTAAAGCTTCAGTTTTCAATATTTGAAATCAATCTTTCTTTATTATAGAAGTTCTTTTTCGATTTGGAGTTCAAGGCTGATGGCTGATTTATATCGGATTGTAGAATTCTAGTTGCAAAACAACTATAATTGGATTTGAAATGTAAAAAGAGTGTTGATTCAGTTTGTGATTTTAAATAAATACATTTCGCGAAAATTTTTCCTGGATTAGCAGTTTTGAATTATAAATCTTTAAATTATAAATCTTCTCGTTATTTAAAGATCGGCTCTAGTTGAATTTTATACACATTTGAATTATTAGTGTCAGGCTTCAGGGTCATGCTATTTAAAAAATAATGACCAATAAATTAATCAAAAAACGACAGGTAAAGAAATAAACTTTTCGAATGAACATGCTTATTCTTTTACGATTAATTCGATCCAGATATGTTGTGAGCACGTTGTAAAGTGTATTTGTGATCATCAGCGTTGGCAGAATTCCAGAATTGGATAGCTCCCGAGATTCTTAGATGCTCATGCCTAGTCGGACCTGCAGGCTCATAGGTCAACGCACGCACGATTACAGGGTTTTCTGGGTTAATCACGTAAAGCAATATAGAGTCGTCATTTCAAGCCCATAAGATCACGCAAGCAATTGCAATGATTATCTCTTTAAATCATGATATTTGAAATATTAGATTTCACATATTATTTATCGCTAAATGTATAAAAATTGAATAAGAACGAAAGAAAATTACTAGAATTATTCTGAAAGCGTGTGCATATATTACGAAATTGCAGAAATACTGTCTTCGGAAAATACTGGTGCTTGTTCGTCCTGAATGGAATTCATCAGTTGGGCGTTTTTGTGATAAAAAATGCAAGCGCGTCAATGTTCTTTTCCTGACATCACTTGCATCGTCACAATTATTATCATCATCACTTTGACCTTGACGAACAATATCGAATAGCAAGAGCGAAAACACATTGCTCGTAAGGACATCCTCCAGAGGAATGTCGAATCTCCACAAATACAAAAATGATATCTATAAGAACATGACATATTAACAATATACTCTATCGAAATGTTTCCGTTTGCAGTAAACAAATTTCATACATTTTGCAATGAAGTGTTATTACACTTCATTGCAAAATGTGCAAGAACAGCTTATGTTCTTGTTATCAAAGTTCAGAGGCCCGTCTTTCATTTTTCGGATCTAAAATATGTATTATATATTAGTTCTTTGTGGAAGACTGTCTGTCTTTGAAAAATAACAATTTGTCAATCAAATTCACTCTTTATTCCTGGTTTGAATTTTAGAATTCTAATAATGAACACTTGACACATTGGAAACTTTTGGCAGGAGTCCAAGAATTTCTGGTCCAGGGATTCCCCAAGACGGGTCAAATTAGAAGATAGAGCTCTTTGTTCCCAGAAAAATTTTGAACGTATTGTTGTGGATCATAAAAGCATCAAATTGAGGAAATTAAAATTAAAGATTCTTCTGATAAGAAATATGAGACCACATGTTTTTTGCTAGTTATACGTAAAATGATTTTACATATTCGAATTTTTATATTTGCTCTCAACTTAGAATTTGTCAAAATCTATAAGAGAAAATTAGCAATATTTTCTGAAGTGATAGAAGAACATCACCACAGGATCAGTTGATTCTAAATATAAAATCCTTATCTCCTAGTTATTATACGTTGTTCTCTCACTTAAAAGACACAATCTATTTTCAGAACAACAAAGTCCGACGTGCAATTTTTTATTATTGTCCTCGCTGCTTTTCCCACCTCGTATTAAGTTTTTCCATTTTTATCGGAAAAGATAAGAAGGTTACACATTATTGAAGTCCAACAGCCGGACCATACATCTGATTTCCGAGAAATACTGCACACGTACGAGCGTTTTATTCATAAATATGTGTAGAATAGAAAAAAATATACTAAATTGAAACGATGATGCTTAAAGAGATACTTGAGTGAGATTATCAACCATAAACCTTAGATATTTCTATTATTCGATGAATATCATATCAAATTCCAGATTGAGCTCTCTAAACGGATAAAAGATAGAAATAGCTCTCCACTTCGGAGTTACATCAGTTGTATCTGTAAGAAAAGGATTAAATTGTCTTTTTTTATTTTCAGATAAGCTTATAATTATTTTTGATAAAATAAGAAATTCTAATTCCATTTAAATTCTTTTTGTATAATATAAAATTTAAAATATTTTCATAAAATTGTAGCGATATGTAAAAATAGCGAAATGGAAAGATTCCAGAATAATACCATTTGGTAATTAATTATTTATGAGCTTTAAGGCACTGATTAACGACAGTTTCAATGAATGATAAGATTGCTGTCAAAGCTGAAAATGGCGTCCGACGGAAGACGCGCTATTAAAATCGGAATCTATATAGCCCGGATAGCTCAGTCGGTAGAGCATCAGACTTTTAATCTGAGGGTCCAGGGTTCAAGTCCCTGTTCGGGCGTCTTTTTTGCATTTTATTCTTGACTTTATTAATATTTATTTAAAAGGTACTTATGTTGATTAAATATTTTTTTAAATCGAGTGCTCTTCTATCTTTTATTTTGTGAATTTTAAAATTCATAATTTATCAAAAGTTCACAGAGTTTTGTAATTAAGAAATAAGTACACTTTACTTTTTTTATAATTCTTCTTTTATTTCACAATAGACAGATTAAGAAGACTGCTTTCATTAATTATGATTACAATTTTACCCCTTGATTTTAAATAGATTACGAATTGAAATTTAGGAATTTAAGGGACGGGAAGACTTCTCAGATGATAATTGTTTTGCTGAATTTGCCAAGGGTTCGTCCAATTTCTCAAAATACTGTAGAATAATTACTCTTTGTGATTATTGATTAATTATCTCATTCGAAGGAATATTTTCGAGGAGTTCCTCTTTCGTATTTACTCCCATAATATGGAATATATTGGCATACCTGCCTCCAATCGGTCACCCATAAAAAGCCAAGCGCTAATCCAACCCCATAAAGTGCCACTGAGGTCTTCCTGTAAAAAAAAATTAGCTGAGAAGTAAAATGAAATTTTTTCTTTGGATGTTTTATTTAACAATTTAAAGCTTATCGAGTGCTTGAATGCTCCAAAAATTCGCAAGGATCGAAATAGTCTCTCTTCTGATTTTAGAAGCAATAAAAAAAGTTTTAGAATTGGAAAAATGCAAAATGAATCATTTTGATTAAATTTCCAAACGTCAAGCGTGAAACAAACCTCGCAATAGGATAATATCTGTGCCTCGTTATTTTCTTGAAAGCCTGACGGACTTGACCAACGTCGAAATTAATCGAGATTGGTTTTAAATACTCCATCTGTTTCACAGCTTTCGTCCGTAAAATATTAACAGATTTTAAACTTCGAGACACGACATTTTCACCCATTTTGCTTTTTGTCAATTCAATTAAATTACGACACTAACTTTGTGAAAACTTTTAAGAAATTGAAAGATAGCTTTCATAAAATCACGAAAACAAAGGACATACGACAACTGTCAATTATTTTTCTAGAAAAGATAATTTCGAATAATCTTTTTTATTATATGAGTTAACCTTTGAGTATAACTTATTATTTCTTTACCATGTGTTAACTTTTTCCAGTAGTATTTTCCTTTTGAATTTCAGCATTGTGCAGGAAACAGGGTTATTTTCCACAAAATTTCAACACAAATTTAATAGGTTCACGATATATCTGAATATGCAAATTCCAATCATGAGACGCTTCGATATTGTTTTCATAGAATTTCATTTTTTTCAGTATAAATAAATACATGTCAGTTTAAATATATCTAAACTGTGAATACAGTTTTTAAAACAGTCTATTTCCAGTATAAATTTTACTTTCTTGTAAAATGTCGGCAACTGAAACAGGCGTAAGCCGATAATAACCTTTATTATGTAGAAAGAACAGTAATTGGACAATAAGGGAGAGAGCGAGAGAGAAAGAGAGAGTATTCTCAGTGATTCGAATCAAGGAAGTAGAAAATTACTTTTTGTTTGCCTGACTTCAATATTCGTTACTTCGGTCTTCCGGGTTTCAAAATACCCCCAGATATTTTTTAATTTCTCCATATCTTTTTTTTCTATTTGTTCAGTAGTCTCGTTTACTTTTTCTGTCTTTCTTTTCGGCAGAATATTTCCATCCATTTTTCCAAGTCCCCCCCACATTCTTTCTCAATTCCTCATAAACTTGGCCCTTCCGTGATTACTTTCGGAAACAAGCTGTCTTCAATTTTATAAAGTAGGCGAGGCGAAGAGTACAAAATATAGGGACGAATTACTCCATAATTTAGAGCTGAATTTCGATCTTTTGGAAAGGATATTCACCTAAAACACATAAATTTCACAAATCACCTTCTACCGTCAGACATAATTGTTTCTGATTATCTAGGGAATATAATGGAAATAAAGCAAGGATAAAATTCCGTTTCATTTTGTATAGTGGCATTATATCTTTTTTATCTATAAAATATTAGGATTTCAATTATTATAATAACCCGGAAATGTATAGGATTAAACGTGAATTATATCACATGATTCATTCCCATCTGTTTTATAAAAAATTGCATATTATATATATATATCTATAATGTAATTGTTATTTAATAATACAGGGGCTATTTATGGGTCTCATTTTGGATTCAATCAGAATATTTCTTTGCGTTGGAAAAACATTTAATGGGTACTACACAACAGAATTATTGTTTAGGATGAACGAAGTCCCAGCTATATGCTTAAAAAATTTTTTTTTCATGAGTTCTGAAGTGATCCAACTTATAATTACTTATAAAGAATTACTATATAATAATTTACATTTTGAATTAAAAACATTATCGAAATATTAGCTTACAGTGTTTAAAGAAATTACAGGGATACGAAAAGAGACCAGGCCGGAAAGAAAATAATTATTTTTGATTGTATTTCAGCATTTCTTGCACCTGTTCTTCATATTGATTTGATTGAAAGCAGTAAAGCACCTAACAGAAAAAGACAATAGATTTAAAATGAAAGTTTCCCTAACAAAAACGTGAACACATTGGGCAGGTGTAAAGGAAAGGTGTAAAATGTGAGGATCAAAATTAGAAATTAGAACAATGATGTAATTTGTAATATGTCTTTAAAGTCCTTGACAGAGACTCGTTTTGTCGGTTTCTCGGGTACATTGGCCTTGAAGTAAATCAGTTCCGGTTCCGCACGTAGCTTAGAAACTGCTTACACCCACTGACACGTTTTTACTCATCTATCATTCGATGACTAAACTGACGAGTGGATATTTTTAGGTCACGCATTCTATAGCCTCTCTACTATAAATATATTCTCTATAAATAGTAAATAAAATAGTATATTACACTACAAGGGAGGAATTCGCCCGATTTTCGACGAGTTTGAAATTTGCTGCTTCAGCGAAGCATTTCAGGCGATGTTCATTTTAGTAAAGTTAAGAAAAAAATATTTTTATACACTCTAAGGTATTTTGACAATGTTAAAAATTCCGGAATGGAGAAACTCTAAAATTGTGACAGAAAGAAAAAAAGGCTGGGAAGAAGAATTTTGATGAGCAGAAACGCGAAGAGGGTTTGTCCTTATAGGCTAAAAGCCTGACGGGTCGATATACAAGATCGAGGGTGAAAGTAATTGAGAAGGGAGAAAATGCTACAATACCTTAGAACCTCTCTCGTTTCTCCTAAAGATCCAAATAACATTTCCACGTAATTGATCGTTTTCGAGATAATCTAGAACTCTAGAAGAGGCAATCGACAAGTTTACGTCTGATTAAAATTAATTAAGACCTTAAAATTTATTGCACAAGGATAATAAATTACGATTTGAGCAACAGCTATGGGGAGAATACGACTGTATTTGTCCAATATTTTAAAACTTTAGATTTAGTTGTAAGTTCACAAAAAATACAGGACATTTTCCCTAATCCATCTGCATCGGCTAATTAAACTATTTATCGCGGTTTGAAAATGTGAACAAAGACTGTGACTTGTAACAATGTTACACCCTCCAATTTAGAAGCTTCATCGACCCTGTGAAACAACAACTGTCAATATGTCGATTCGATAAGCATAGGTATAGGGTGGAACGTTCATCAACTGGATATTCCTACCTCTCATTTCCGGAGGTCTTCAGTAATTGCACCTTTAACCCTATGCCAAATCATTAACGCCCTAACAATCGTTCGATTAGATAATCTGGTACTTCGTCATTAATCGATCTTATTCATTATTGAGAGTGATAAGAGATAAATTCTTCACCGCTTCTCTGTTTGAAACAGTTTTTTTTAGAAATGTGTAATACACATCTTCTCGTAATGCTTTTAAGTAAACAATTGGCGTAAACGTCTATTTTTAGCGTAATTTTTTCCCATTCCGAAAAAATAATGAGGTCTGAGAATTCTTAACACCGTTTTATAAAAATTAAATTCTCTTTTCTTGTGATTCCTGGGTAATCAATTTATCAGATCTATTGTCTTGCATTTTTTCCTGAAAAATAATCCGATTGTGATGAAGCAAAAGAAATTTCCGAAATCAGAATTAGTAAAAAGAGATCCAATAACTTGCTTTAGTGACATTTTATGATTAACATACAAATTATTCCCTTTTTCTCTATTGTATTATGTATTAGTTGCGTCACATTCGTGAAATTTGAGGTCACTTCGAAGCTCAATTCACACTAATGAATTGCCAAGGCCCTGACATGAACTAGTCTAATAAAACGTTAAGATTTAATCTTAATGAGAAGTCACTAGTTGATCTCATATTGACTACTTCTGCCCTCTAATTCCCTTATATACCAAAAAAATCTTTGAGAACCTTTCTTCTTTTTCTGGCTTCACCTCCGCTTTATGGCAAAAAAATTATAGAAAATTTTTAAAAAATTCAACATGAGTGAAGTGGCAAGAGTTGGCAATGGTCGAGGGAATTGTAATCCGAAGGTTACAGTGTTGAATCTATCTTGCAGACCGCTTGGTGCCAGCGACAACTGCATGCATGTTCTCCCTCTCCTTTCTTTACTTGTCAATCCCCACCCCTCATTATTTCTCTCTCTCTCTCACACACACACACACTTCATATTTCTCTATATGGCTTCCCACTCTGTTCTTTCATTCTTTATCTTCTTTTTTATCTTTTCCCCTCTCAAAGCCGAACGTTTTCGTTTATTTATTTTATTTTTTATTTCTCTCTAAAATACCTTCTTCCTCTCTCTCTCTATGACTTTATTCTGCTTTTCTCTTTTATTCTCAAGCCTGGAGGTCAAGCAAAGGGGAGCCAACCTCCTGACTTACGTAACCTCATCGCCAATGTAATTATCGCATAGCCATATACATAGTTACACTGCATTATTATACCATATAAGGGCGAGGCATCATTTCATGTCAAGAATCAGCCTTGAAATATTAGTACATGTATAGGAGATAAAACCAAGATTGAATCTCAGTTCAAGATTAATCATTACATCGCAATTAAAACTCAAATTAAAACTGCTTTTTTGTGTGTAGTTTATTCATCTTTTTTATTATTACGTGGATAATTCGTCACAAGTTTCATTTCTTCACGTAACAACTTGTGGACAACATAATCAATCATATAAATCATGTACGTATTTAATATGATCAATTTATGCAAAAATTGCAAGAATCTAGTTAAAGTTATTCAATTATTGGCTGTGTAAACTGTCGGTAAAAAATCTGCCAAAATGTTTCAACAATATTAAAAGACTTTCTTTTAAACTTTCCTTTTAGATTATAAAACTTTTTGTTAAAGCTATATTTTTACAACCTTGGTGAAAAATTGTCGAGTCTCCTTGGCTTTGCTTGTATGATTCATTACTAATAGCAAAGTCACATAAACGCATTCCCAAGTGAACATTCTTCATCGACTTGTAAATACATACAGCTGGTTTCGTGGTGGTTTGAGACAAAGTCAATGTTTTCCCTCGACTTGACTAATGTCTGACATAATTGGATGTTTCCATGAGTTTTTATTCACTAATTATTCATTTAACCCTGTATAAACCTGTCGAAATCGCTCCAAACGTTAATTACTAATTTAATTCATGAAGTAGCAAGATTTCGAAGATAAAAATAGAAAATAAATTGCCTTTCACAAATGGAACACTTTTTATAAGTTTATTATCACACACGAAAGAAAAGTGGAACTACCGAGGGAACCACTTTTATTTTCATCGCAAGGTTAATCAGATTTCTTCGCAGAGAAAATATGTTTAACTTTCCATGACTGGAATCTCGACTTTCTTTGAATTAAATTTTAGAAGAATCCATAAATCTATAAAATTCACTGTATTTTCGTACCGACTATATTCGCCTTGAAATATGGTTACGATGAGGTTATCACGGCTCAGTGCTCATTGCTTACAAGTTTTTTGATGTCCAAAGTTATCAGTGAGACAATAATGGCTCTTGTTTGCATCGTTCAGGACATTTTGTTTATTGGCAAAGAGGCAATCGCGATATTTTTGTGATCTTTGCCTCGAAAATGTGTATTGAAAATACCGTTGAAAATGTTAATTAATTTTCCTTAATTAAAAATAATAATTCATTAATTAATTATCATCCAAATTGCATTTTTATTATTTTTTAAATTTAGCCACTTTATTATTATTCAGTAATGTCCTCGGTTTTGTTTTTGATACAAATAGACAATAAATTATATAGGTTATAATCAGGAGACACAACGTCTGTTGCGCTAGTAATCTGTCACGAACTTGATATCATTTCTTAAATCTTGATATAATATTGGAATTTCAGACAAATAATTTCTCTGTGGAAATTTTCGTGTTCAGGTTCTCAGTAAACCAATAAAAAGTATATCACCTCTTATACCTTACAATGTAACAAAATTGTTCAACAAATATATTTTTTCAGATGAGATTTCCGTCTTGCATAAAAATATTTGCATTTTACATACACCTACACTATTTATACGAAAGCTATGTGCATGTCATTCATACACATCATGTTAAAAGATTATTGTCGCAAATTTTTACGGTCTTTGGGAGTTTTCGAGTATTTTCTTTATCAGCGGTAAAAAAAAAGGCGAAATATAAATGTCTCGATAAATGTGCGTTTCGTGAGAATGTGACTAATGCGATAAGAAAGGAATTTAGAGAGAATGATAAAGTAATAATGAACCTAGTAATTTTAAGCGGTTATTAGCATATTAAGATAGTCTCAATTGAGATTACCTCTTCTAATATTTTCTGTATGGGATGAATGTTAATTTTTGATACATATAAGACTTCAGCTATAACTAATTCTGTCAAAAGAATTTCAGTTATTTCAGAAGGAAAATTTTTTTATTTTTAAGTGTTTAAAAATTTCCGATTTCCTTAATGGAAATCTATTACTAACGTCTATTGGATTCGCATTGCAAATAAACTTTCCTAAAGGAAATCAAGTCCACATTGACTAAAGTGTATTTACGTCAGATATACTACACAGGATAAACATTATTTGTCCATTAGTTCATTATTAATCACCAATTTTAAATTGAGAATTATTGCTTTTGTGGAATATTTTGTTACAGAGGATATCGCGAAAAACTCTTCCATATTCTGGTGAATGTTGACTCATTACAACAGAATTTTGTCAGGCTATATTATGTTTAATTTAAAATTTTGTTTTTCTTGCTTCATGTATAATCAGACACTTGATAAACTTTAATATCATTTGAAAATTTAAATAATTAAATAAAAGTGATAATAATGGCGCAGGAAAAAATCTTAATTAAGTCTTTCAATTCTTCAAATTATACAGAAAATGAATCGTGTAGGAAGTTATACTATTTGAAGACGCTCAATTAATTTTTAGCACCCCTGTTCTAGTTGATACAGTCATATCTGTAACAATAAATGTTGCAAGAAAAGTGTCATTCTGATATTTATTAGTGAATGTATTGGTTTCGTATAATGAAGTGTATCTATTGTTTTCTTGACCTAGCGACCGTTTTATATAAGTTCAATGTGGTGCAAGCCATGTCCCATATTATCATCTCGTTTACCCTTGAAGAAACAAAGTTATTCAAAGAAAGCAAAAGACATTACAAAGTACACTACATTTAAATATCAGTGTACAAAATTGATGTTATTATAAAATCAAAAAATCGCACTAATATTCCAAAACCATTTGTATTTAATAGAAATACTCATTTTTTGTTTCAG
The DNA here is from genome assembly GCA_904066015.1 of Synergus gifuensis. Classification (NCBI taxonomy): domain Eukaryota; kingdom Metazoa; phylum Arthropoda; class Insecta; order Hymenoptera; family Cynipidae; genus Synergus; species Synergus gifuensis. The sequence continues at coordinate 3,627,135 of CAJFCO010000086.1, forward strand.
GTGAGTTCAATTTTCTATATTGTCAGTTGGAAAACCGGTTTTTGTGAGTACGTACATAATGCATATCTTTAATTTTTTAATTTTTGCAATAAAATAATGCTTTTTTTTATTGAGAATAGTAGGGGAATTATGTCTAAAATAGTCTCTCCGATAAAATGGAGTTTAACGGTTTTTTTAGTAAAATATTATATTAAATGCAGATATTATTTATGCGATAGTTCCAGTCTTATAAAAACTCCTCTACGTAAAAACGTTAAAATTGTGATAATAAATAATCTATATTTTCGCTGTAAAATTCCATTCATTCGTTAAAAGGAGTAATTTACTAATTATTGTTAATGATGCATCGATTGGCGATAAGTGCTCCAGGCAACCTATTGTTCCTCACGACACGTGTCGAAGCAAGTTTACTAAAAAGAAACAATTTTCAAAATCGATTTTAAAAGTTCGATATACGACTTCTTAATATTCACAATACACTGGCTATTATGTAATTGTTTATAACATTTTGAGGCATACATGATTTGGGTAATTTTTTTTTTATCAAAATTGATCCTAATAAAACATAAGATAGAAAACTCGGGACTCGGAATTAGATCATTTAGAAAATAATCCATAAATAACATTTAATCAAGTAGAAGTATTTCCTACTCTTTGGAAAGCCGATTTCAATAAATAGGACTTGTATTATAACACAAGATGTCATTGTTCGACATCTGAAAATCGTTAGGTCTACAATTAATGAATACGACGGATTCATTGTTCAGCAAAAAGTTTCAACGAGTGTTGATGGAACAAAGAACACAGGTTTCCCGGACCCTCGAGGGGTATATTTCAGTATATTTCCACTGGGGACTAGACAAATCCTTACAGCATCCGGCAGATTCCTCTGGAAAATTTCGTTGTCTGAACTAGGGCTAATCTGAACAAAGAGAAGGAAAGCCTTAGCTCAGAAAAAAATCTATACTCAACCCTCCTCTCTTACATTCACTCATGAGCAAAAATACGTGCAAGTGACATAACAAAAGTAGCAAGAAAAAAATTCTACTTGGACTAGCCCTCACGATCAGCGGTACTTTCGGGTCGAACTTCTTTTTGCTGACACCTTTGTTAGAAGATGTTCTGTTTGTCGCTTATAGAATCAAAGGCAAAGGGTGAACTCTTTAGGTGTTAAAATATGGTTTAAATGAACCGTGGTAATAATTCCTCACGCTTTTTCTATTGAAAAGGTGAGCGGCGTTTTTTCTTGATAAATTTGCTCGGAGTGGCAGGTAGCAACAACAGATTTTATACACGTCGTTAAGGGCATGTGATACTTTACCATGAGAGCAAATTAGTTAAACCAATTATACATTCATAATAATAAATATTTTTAGTTAATAATAGTCAATAAACCTTCGTCTCATGTAGGCGAAGGTTTATTGACTCCTATTAGCTAAAAATATTTATTATGATGAATGTATAATTGGTTTAACTAATTTGCTCCTATGATAAAGTATCACATGCCCTTAAATTCAATCACTATTTTCCATTCCTTTTGGATAATAGACAACTATTTCTAGTTTTAAGCGAGAAACGAAGAATTTGAAAACGACGTAGTTTGAGAGAGCTAAAGATGTGTTAAAAATGGTTCGTTATATATTGTAGGCTCAAAAAGTAGTTTGCAAGGTCTGTATACCTGGATAGAAAACTGGGTGAATAAACCTTTTGACTACAAAGGGATCGTAATAGCGGTTTTCGATAGAACGAGGTCGCGCAATATGTGTGCTGTAAATAGTATAAGAGCGACGAATAGTCACTACCTAACGTGAAAATGCCTGGGGAGAGAAAATAACGCACTTGCGAAAACAAACTTTCGGTAGAACGTGGATCTATTATTGTCGCACTTTTAAGCCGCTGTGTAAACTGTAAAATAATGATGAAGCTGCTTCTGACATTAACTGACAAATTTCCATTTATTTGGGGCAAACGTTGGCAAAATTATCAGAAAAATGTTGCAACTGTATTTTAAAACCTATTTTTCTCTCGATTTTTCTATTTCGTTGTCTTTAGAGACATGCACGTATTCAAATTAGGTGTCGAGAATTTCAACACAATGCATGAATAATTAAATTTTCAAGAACAAAGTTGGTGTCTTAGTTGAACCTGACCTCGAACGATGCCTATGTTTGAACTGTATAATAATTATAATGCAGCTAGATCTCGATTGTTGCATCAGCGATCACTTTGTAGTTTGTGCAATCATTATTCTAGCATTAATATCTTCGATAACAGATGTTGGAAAGGAGTTCTTCGATCAGGTATATCAGATTTATTAAAACCACAGCTCTCCATTTTTCGCCAACGCAACACCTTCGAACGAAGAATAAATTTGTTTCACACAGATTATACAGAATACAGATTATGTATTATTAGAGTCCCACTTGATTTCGCGATTTTCATTTTATCGGTTTAAAATTAAAACGGATTGACCTAAAAAAAATATGTAATATTGTATAAGAAATATTTCAACTGTTTTCTAAATGTATAATGAAAGACCGCAAGAAGGGAGTGGAGAACTCTTAAAAACGTACAAGGGGAGAGAAAAGACGCGGAAAACGAGAGGGAATAAAAAGTAGGACAAAGAAAACGAGATGTGCAGGTTTGCAGCTTCGGAACAGTGATTAGAACTCAACAACTAGGGTCAATGCTCCATTTTGCATGCAACAGTGATTCTTACATCGATTTTTGCATTAAAGTTTTTAGGTCAGGCAGTTAGAATAAATGTTTATAGTTGCTTACTTTATTATTAGTTTTTTTCATCGTTAAAATTGTGTGTGTGTGTGTGTGTGTGTGTGTGTGTGTGTGTGTGTGTGTGTGTGTGTGTGTGTGT
>CAJFCO010000086.1:3630106-3648851 GCA_904066015.1 Synergus gifuensis
GCGGGTGTGTGTGTGTGTGTGTGTGTGTGTGTGTGTGTGTGTGTGTGTCAGTTTTATGATTGTCATTTCCTGTTGAGAGAATGACTAAAGTTCAATATTATGGATAAAAGTTAAGATCTGTATCTCGTATTTTTCTACTTTTGATATTCTACACTTTTAAATTTGAATTTTCCGACTATATAATACAGCAAAAGAAGACAAAAAAACGACTTACATATATTTATGTAGATCATTTTGTACTCTTCACTGATAAGGTTCTGTAACAAGCAACTAATTTACTTATTTACTGTGTTACTCATCACGTTAAAGTGTCATTTAGATTCATAATAAATAAAGCAATAAAGAGATAAATTTCCATAAAAATGGTTTAGAAATATGTGACAACCGAAAATTTAATAAGTAACAATTCAATCTTGTTTTAAAATGATGAGGGTGTGTTTTCTGTCTAGAGATAATGACAGTCTTATCTGAAATGCGATGTTTGCATGTTGTATTAGCCTGGTGCATTACTAGTTGCTTAGTCAATAAGGAAGTTTGAAAAATAATGTAGTATTCAGTGATAGTTATGCATGGAACAATAGTCTTATCCATCCAAATTGAAGAAACACACAATTTGCAACTGATTATATTTGTCGATGGACTGTTACATCTATTTGTAAAGACTGACGAAAGGCACTTGTTCATTGCATCAGACGTCCGATAAAATGACCTTATATTTTTCAGTGTTGTGCTTAATATGTTATAGGCTACTCAATTCTAATCCATCTGGTTCAAAACTGACCTGAATGAAAACTTTCTTCATTCTTTTCTGAAATTGTTTTGAAAGAACTGTCGTTTCTCGACTTTTGCAGTTCGATCGTTGGGAACGAAAGGACAAAACCGGAAAGTCCTTGCTTCTATTCGATGTTATCATATATCTTTTAATTTTGAGCATCAACAAGTTGTATTAAAAGCATTGATAGTGCACGTATGTCTCTTTCATTCTAAATTAAAATAGCTAGAGGAATTTGTTTTTTTTGTACGAATTTGTAGATTTTACAAACTCATAATGAAGATTTTATTAAAAATACAAGTCGAAAAATGTTAGAAAAAATTTGAAGGGAATTTACAAAGAGAAGACTGTATTTGACCTTGTACTTTTAATAAAATTTTCAGTATCAGTTTGCGAAGTCTTCAAAAATCAACGTTTTACCTCTAGTTTCTTACTTTCTTTTGTACTTTTTTCACCTGATAATTTACTTACAATTCTGACGAGTGAATTTGTGCTTCAATTCAAGAAAGCTACTCTAAAAATAACTTATTTACTCTGCTCGCAAACGTTATATTTCCTATTCGCCCTTCGCCCATATTTCCTTATACATCCGGGTGCCGCTTGATTTTTATAGGTCGTGGGCCAGGTGAAAAAAGAAAGAGTATTAAATCGAGAAAGCCATAGACTAACGCCCTGTTCCTGTTTATAAATTTGGCTTTCTCTCTGGGTGTTCCTTCCTTCTTTCATTCTTTCTTGTTATTTTTCGCCGAGTGTAGTCCTATATAGCTGAAGCCCTCACCCTCTTGGGACATAATTTGTGTGAATCACGATTCATTGAGTCCCTCGCGGTCGTAAACGCCCTTTATCTACTATTCTGCTCTAGGAGAGAGCAAGCTTTTGCGTTTCTCTTGCTATATAACACACAACCTACCACCCGTATATTAGATGCCTAACCTAGATCTAGTTCTTGTGCGTGAAGGCGAATAAGGGATGGAGCGAAGGGTATGATAGAGTATATCAGTACGTGATCGCGATCAGCCTTTGTTGTGAACGTCCAATGCTTTTTCACGTAAACTCAAAACAATTCACGCCACCCTTGAGGGTTAAACATGCTGAGTTTACTTTCTTTGTTCCCAGATTGATTGCGTCAATTGCCTATCCATTATTCAATTACCTTTTTTATCCTGTTCATCATTTTCTTTGCTTCAATAATCTCCTCCGGCTTAAGAATTAGGGTTCATTGTGAAGAGAAAGAAACTTGGTATAAACATAATCCTCAGAGTGAAGAGGAATCTTCTATTGCCGAGGATAATTTTCTCATTTCAAAACGCTTCTACAATAAGTTTATTTCCCAGACATCCTTGAATCTTACGTTTTTAAAATAGAATTCATAATGTGCAAAAGTTACCACTGAATCTAGAATATCAAATATACAATAGTGCAAGAATCTTACAATTGTCGTATGCGATAAATTCGTAAGAAGAGAGTGCAATAAAATTTTACTAGTTTCCTTTCAGAGATTTTTCGAAGGCGTTAAAGTCGATTTTATCGGAAATGTTCCTTCTGCAGCTTGAGGGGTGTTAAGTTAACGTCTATCAAAATGAATTCACGTGCCTAAACCTATTTTTGTTGAAAAGTAATAAAAAAATCATACCTCAGCCTGCATCTTGTGCTTACCTATGAAACGTAACGCGCACGTTGTCATTATATGCCTTGAGCGCAATTTTGTATGTGTGCCTTGGTCTTTTATTACAATGTTGACATATGGCAAGCATTACATTCACACCCTGCTTTTCGGTGGTTGCCTTCGCTTGTGACGATAGTCGTTTTGGGCTCCTGGGGGTTGCTGAGATTCTTTGTGCCACAAGATCTTTACATTCGTCTTGACGTTTACTCTTTCTCACTCTCGCATTTATATTTCCTTTCCTCTCTTCTTTCTTTTTCTTCCTATACTTTTAATTTTATGATCGTACATCTTTTTTCCGCTTGTATCGGCAGCAACAATCTATCAGGGCATAAATTTGTTTTACGCATCAAAGGTAGAAAATTTAACACTCCTCTGTTGCACCACAATAAAAGAGGAGAACACAAAGGCTCTGTTTTCAGCTGACGAAGAAGTTCAGGTGATGATCATATTTATCATGCTATGTACTTGACAAAAAACGATCTATCATTGACAATCCAATACAAAAATGTATGAAAAATATAGGTATCAAAGTACATATAAAATATTGGTTTAGAGAAAATTTAAAATTGTGAGTTGTCATTATGAATTCAGTTTACTACTTATCAGAAAACGTCGACGTCAGAGGTCAATGGGTGCAGAGAAACAAGCGCATTTCTCTTATCACAGAAATGCTTTCACTATGCAGAGTGCTTAGATCAATCGAAAATGAGAAGATATCCATATATGTAGTAGAATTTATGAGATTTTATTCTGAATGGCGTTGAGCGTTATTTTTACAATTGCACTGCCAATGTTAATTACCCAAACTCACATTCTTCTATAAAAATTAATAGAAATTTGCTTAATTTCACACGAATCCAGAGACCAAGAAAACGCTATACCTACTCAACATGACATAAAAACCTGTATCTTAAAGACGAAGTGAGTGGCGATATCTTCTCTCAATTACGTCACTTGGACTACGCCTTGTTTTCGAAGCAGCTTGAAAAATATCAAGTAACCTATCCCACCTACAATAATATATCTTTGAACCTGAAACCAGCATCAAATCTTGAGATTGTCACGTAGAACAAATTATCTTCGTATTGAACAATTGTTTCGTAATCTAGAGTGGATCAGATGAATTTATTCATGGCCGCTAAGTGAAGCTTGACTTTATTATACTCCTTTATAAAATTACGTGTACAATGTACATAGATCATAAGTATATTCAGACGAATATTTTTAGAAAATATTTTTAGATCGCGGCTTCAACTGCTAAAGCTTATTTGCACGAATGAGCCACGTGAATTTGATAAAACGTTTAAGGTGTTCCAGCTGTGTCAGCTGAGATGAGATAAGAGAGTTTGTCGAGATGATTTATTGTACAAATCGATATGCCGTTTTGACCAACGTAACATTTTTACGTCAGGTGGATGTCCCTATTACCGACTGATCGTTATCCCATGTAAAATCGTTTATTTCGAATTCTTATATTTATTTATTCTTATATTTCTCGGCAGTAATAATTTTATTGTTAAAATATTTAATTAAATTTTATTTTCGGGATGCATCTGTAGTCTTTCTGTAGTTTTCAGTTCTATTTATAAATAACTAGTTTAATATAAAGAAAATAATAATAAGAGGGAAATTGACCAAGCCAAATATTTAATATATGAAGAATACATTTATGAGAGACGTAAAAGAATCACCTGAAAAGGACAAGGTGATTGATGAGGTAAAAGTTGAATAAAAGTGGATAACATGTACATATTCATCGATATTGAACTCTCAAGGATTCTATTCATCATCAGGATTCTTTCTTTATACCCATTCTTTATTCTTCCCTTTTATATAATATAACAAAAAAATCAAGAAATGGTTTATAGTATTTTTAATAGTATTTTATTGAATTTAAGACCAAATTATAATATTATTTAGTATTTTGTACCTATTAATGTGTTACAAATTTTTTTTAGCAAAGATGGTTTATTGTCATACGTTTATGGTACGAGACAATAACCATATTTCCTTCATATTTGTTATTTATAAACGGTGCTCATATACACTTCATTATTATATAATTTTTCTTTTAGCTTTGTCTATAGACATAATTTAGTATATCCTACTTTATATTAGCATTAGATTTGTAGCAAGAGATGACGCCCCAGATACTTATCGGTGAAACGAGTGACAATTACTTGTGTGTATTCGATCATAAAGTGTCAATTACATAAAGATTTCATGCAATCATTTGTCTGATGTTCTAAGTAACCTACAAAAACAGAAGTATCTCTGAAAATACACTCTCTCAATTTCACCAATTCAAATGTAGAGAGTGACACAACAGGCTCTTATCAATTGTCACAAAATTATTTTTATAAGTTATTTTTATTTTTATAATATTGATTATAGTGACAAAAGATTTAAGTTTTACTTTTTACTAATGCAGATTGAGAAATTGTGAAACCTTTAATTGCATCGTCTGAGTTTTTCAAAAACAATTTTTGATGGTAGACTGATGTAAAAATTTGAAGTTTCATTTTAGTCTCAAAATGAGATTAAAATTATGCAAACACTTTGCATAGTTTCTAAGATTTCTGGACTAGATAACCGTAATTTCGCAAGAATGGAGTTTCACAGCAGAAAATGTTTTCGGATGCACTGGTTATAGCATCCATAATAACTTAAGAAGTGCAGAGAGAGATTGGATCTGAATATTTTTTCATGAAACTAATTTTGCGGGCAAGAGAATAGTTTTTAGTTTTCATAACAAGCAGGGAATGATTTCCGCGTGGATGAGTGAGACTGAGAAAGATAGCTGCAAACGAGTTAATTTCTACAAGTCTCCTGGACTTCACTCAATCTCGAATGAGTCATGTCGGGTCAGTGAACATGTGTGTCAGGTTGCATTTGCGATTGGCATAATCATAACGAAACATAATCGTCTTGAGTTTGTCTAAGACGGTCCGCTTCAATATTTTCAATCAACTAACTTTCTTTTCCGTTGTTTCATGGTCGTAAATGCACTCAGTACACTTAGGAATGGTACCAAGTGTCACTGAAGCGCTAGTTTTGAGACACTTTCTCGTTTTATACAAAGCACGGATCAAAAATATTAAAAATATGTAATTAAGTATAGCATGTGTTCAGATATGGACATATTAAGGAGAAAGATTAGTAAGTAGTAATTAGTAACTAGTAACTGCTAGTAATTAGTAAATAGAAATCAGTAAATAGAAATCAATAGATATATTTTAGAACTTCAAACAATTTATTAATATTTTCACGTGGAAACATCATGTCTGTCATTAATCGTATCTTTAGATTATTAATAATAGTAGGTCACAGGTGTTTAGTCTACTTCTAATCATCTTCTTTATTCTTGATTGACAGAATTGTTTCAAAATTATTTAATACACACATTAGATGGAAACCTTCAGGCAATACGATATTGATTATTGGATGAGAAGTTGAAATCATTTTTATCAGTAAATATATTATATTCTGTCAACTTCTGAGTCTTTGTTCAGACCAAGGTTCAGACCCTTCTCAGAATCAAGTCGTACAACATCTGACTTTCCCTTGCTTCCGATATGTGTAAGTGAAAATCCTGAACTATCACCATGCGTGTTACTGGCACGTGCACATCCATTATATCTTTCGTTGTGTAAGTCGACGGATCCTTCTACCGACAAAGACGGATTGCTTTTCGACAAAAGACGAAGTGTCTTTCGACAAAAGCAAAATGTGACGCTAAGGTCCTTTATCTTATCTTTAGTATTTTCGTGAAGTTGTTGTCTTTGACTCATTGTAAAATGTAAAATAACTCGCTGTGCATATTTCGGTTTAAGTGCATTATTTTTGTGTCAGAACCGAAAGCAGAACGAATTTACAAGGTGCAAAAATAAATGATCAAATATATGTGGATATTTTTTGCAATCTTGGTGCATAATCTATATTCTGACCTCTTTTGTATTCTCATGAGGTAATATTTTTTCGTGCAGGTCAAAAAATTGACCGCTCTTTCATTGTTACTTAACACATGGCCTTTATTATAGCGGTCACGTATTTACACGTGAAACGGTGGGAAAGCAATATTTGATTCAGGGTACGGAAAAGGGAGACGGAAGCTAGCTAGTATCGATTCACCGGATAAGGAAGAAAGAATTTTCAGAGGAGGGGGAAAATTCCCTGCAGGGTTTGCTATTTCCATGCCGTTTTTATCTCGGTTTTCATTCATACAATTTTTGGACAATTTTATTGTTGAATTGTTACCAAAATCGCACTTTTGGGACACAAGAAATTAATGATCTCTTATTCTGAAATTTATTTGTGGCTGATTTGACAAAGAAAGGCAAAGAATTGGCTCTCTTTTATATAGGTACTAAACAAATATCAAAATGGAATAAAAATATCAATTTTAGAGAGTAATGAATACAGATTCAGATGATTCTTCAATATGAAATTTTAGAATGAAAATCGTAAAATAATGAAAGACTGAATAAAGTTAAAGTTAAAGTTCACATTATTTGAAAGCAAGGTATGAACAATATAGTGTATTTATAGAATAAACTTGGGGTTGATGAGACTTTATCGATAATAGTCCGTCTTTGACATCTTTATGCTTGAAAACTCCGATTCGTCATGAGACCAAATGATCAGTTGCAGACATTACTTGTTGGATCGTTAATGTAGTAATAAAAGTGTTTATTTTTAAACTTTTCTTCTAACTTTTTCTACATTAACTGGCACTTATCTTCCCTCGTATCTTCCTGTATCGCACTGCATATACACTTTATTCTGTATTTCCTTTTATTTATGTATTTCCTCTATAGAGAGTCTGGCTTATTCTTTAATCTCTGCATTTTTTGTGCTTTTCAATCGTCGAGTGATGTGTGCAAGCCTTGAACAGAAGTGGAGAAATGCGAGAGTGCACTGACCGCTTGATCCCATTAACCTAGGGGCTAGTCTCGGAGTCAGTGGACAAATCTATCCAGAAATTACACTCTTAGAATTTTTTCTACCACAGTTCTAGGGTAATGGGTACATGGTAATCTTTTACAATGATTGGGCTGGCCATTTCAAATGGATCATATATAATATTAAGAAATATTGACCATTAAAACTTATAATAAATAGCGTAGAGTGTGAAGAACAATCTTGCACTCTGTTTATTAATAGTTTTATTTGTGAATATTTCTTACATAATATCTGGAAGATCAAATTCTTATTGACCTAAATTGCTTTTTATTAACAGAGTCTTATACTAGAATAATAAAAATATTATGAAAGTAAAATAAAGGTCAAAGATAAAGAAATTGTCGGATTCATAGAATATCTATGGAGGTTACAGAGAAACCAGAATTGCATTTATCAAGAAAGTCTTTGTCCTCTTTATGAAATACTACACAGCTGTTCTTATCAAGCATATTTTTTTGACCATCCGTAACTTTTTCAAATAGAGTCTAGGCATTAGTGTGTTAAAAATAATCTTCAGATAAGGAAGTATGTACTTTTTATCAGTAAGAGTGCAAAGAACTACTTATTTCAAAGCTAACATAATTAAAACTAAAAACATTAAAAAAACAAATTGGCTTCAATAAAATATAGGTTTATAAAATACAATAAAATTGAGATTTCAAGAGAAAAAGTGGGCTTCAAAAATAACAAGGGCAAACTGTCAGTGCACAATGGTTCACATATATGCAGAATAATGTATCTTTTATTGGATGAGGTCACGTTAGGATAAAACTTGGATTGCTACCAAGTGTACGTGACGTCATCAAGATATCTCAGATTCAGAAACACAAACTTCAAATACGTAATCTCTGTTATATCTATATGCATTTTTATTTAAACCAATTAGATCATTCTTTCTTATAATTTGGATTTTTACTTGGAGTTATATTTATTATTATTATTTATATGGCTGCGAAGGCTTTTTCGCAATCGCATTCTGGAAAAGAAATAGAGAATATATATGTAAAATGAGTGTTTACTTGCATGCTTATAAGTTACACATCAAGTTATATGGTTATATTCTAGAGGAGGGTTCGCAGTAGACGATGCACAACGATATCAAGGTTATTTCACCTCTTTCTGGTTAAAAACTTTTGGTATCTTCTTATTACCAGAAGGAAAACAAGGGCTGATTTTTTTGTGATATGTCGAAATCTATAAATTGAGACAAGTAGGTTTTCTTTGTCTTCCAAAGGCAGAAGGAAATAAAGAGACTGTCGAGGGGAGAGAAAGGTTTTCCTCTTCGTTTCCGGGGGTTACTTATTCGAAATAGCTCTTTGTTCGAGGATAGAATTCGGAGAAGTGCGTCACACAACCCTCGATATGAGTTTTCCTTACGCAGGACTCAGGGGAGGCAAAAAATCTTCGTTTATTTCACTTCGATTTTCTAATAGCTTTTGTAGTTTCGTAGTTCCTTTCATGGTTTCCCTTTCACTTCTCTCCTCCTAATTGTACTTCAAATTCGTGTTCTATGTGTATCCTGCATCTCTTCAAAGTTCAAGCTTAACATCTTTGAAAATGTAACACATGTTCAGAATAAATATACAAGAGGGAATATTCTAGAAGAAATATTCTACAATGAAAGGATATATAACTGTTCAATTCTTTATGCACGTGAATTTTCAGATAATATGTCAATTTGGAGTTGTTTATATTATAATTAATAAAATTTCATCTGAAAATTGTATCAATTGCACTATTCCGTAAGAGATTTTCGTAATTCATTATATGTGTTTTGCAAGATTTCCGTATATTTATCATTATCAGTTTGATAAATCAAATTGATCGAAGCATGATCATGGATTTGAGTACCGGCACCCGTAGCGGAAAACCGGTAGTCGTTCATGCTTTATCCAGAGATCATATTGTGCCTCGTGCCGGTGTTTCTAATTCTCTTTGTGAGTCTATGTCTTTGCTACGGTTAGTACAATAATTTTGTCGCTAAGGCATCAGCAGCCAGCTTTTCCAGGAACGTATTCAAGTTTTTTAGTTCCATGTGAAAATAATAAACTTCCACTTTTTCATTATTAAAACTGTTAAAACTACAGTTATAAAATTGTATAGCACAAAATCCAAAGTAAACAATAAACCAAGAAGTAGGAGTTCTAGAAGTCTCATGCATTTAGCAGGAAAATCCCATTACCTTCAACATTCTCATAATATAATAATCGGTGAAACAATATTTCATCATTGTTTCCAGTTCCCGTGTGGAAACATCGACTGGGGCCAGATTGGGTTCCAGATAGTTTGCCCAAGTACCAACTGGGGCCTATTTGGGATTTCTAAGTGGGGCCCATTTTGGGTTGTAACGCTCGTCCCAACTAAAACCCATATTAGAGAAAAAATGTCTTAAAAAATAATTATTAATTAAGAACACGATTTATTCGCAGTTATATTATTGATATTCTTATAACTAATCGTTATTTGTAAATTTAAACGCTTATACATATAGAAAATAAAATTTCACACGCAACGCTGGGGAGGAATCGAACGCACGACCTACGAGACGCGAGTCCAGCTAACATGTTACCTAACCATTACCCAAAGCTCTCGACATGGTGGTCCCATATTTTTTCCAGGGTATACAGAATCCGAGCATACACAAATATTAAATTGAACCGCCGGATCGTAGTAGGGCATATAACATTTTTTAGTCCGAGCACAATGATTTCCCACCCCTTTTGAATTTTTTTTTGAACATTCATTCAACAAAAATTTATTATGTTTATTCATTCTAAATAAAAATTAATTTTGCTGTTAATTACTTATTAAGCGTTGAAAACAATATATGTATTTATTGAATGCATGAAGATACAAAATAGTTTTGTTTTTTTCATTTGTTTTTTTCATTAATCCTAATTTCTATGCTACTTAATATAAAAATTGCTCTTTGTTGTTAAATGAAGATGCAAAATGTTATTGAAATCTTTGAGTAATGATATTCCTCAAACATTAAAATCACAATTATATGGATTATTTATCTGGTAAAAGTATATTTTGTCCTTGAAAATAAACAAAAACAATCTATTATCATATTTTTTAATAATGATACATTATTTTACTATAAATTGTAAATTTAGAGTTAAATTTTTAGTTTAAATTTTGCAATATTTAGAGATTAAGAAGTGTTTAGAGATGAGGTAGAAAAATTATTTTTGAAATTTAGAGATTAAAGAGTGTCTAAAGAGGAGGTAAGAATATTCAAGATCTTCAAAGTAGGGGCTAAAAATTATGTAGAATTAAAATAGAATGAAAATATCTATGATAAGTACAAGTTATTTCTGCTTTTCGTTTTAGGCGTAGTGAATAGGCGTTTGCTATTTTAATGTTAAGTAAAAAACAAAGTCACGATAATATTACTATAATGTTACAAGAAAATTTTTAGGAATAATTACAGATGTGCAAAAAACTGTACAAATGTATAATGAATGTGCTACGTATCTAGTGTACTGGGATTTTGATGGGGACGCCCACTGTGGAAATGGGCATGCCCCATACATTCTTTCTTTTCATTAGCTTTAATTTTTATACTTGGGAATCCGGAATAACTGAAAAATTGCAATATTTTTGGGAGATTGCGTTCCGCCTACCGTATAATTTATATAGTACTTTAATTAATTTCATTTTTCTTAGCTGGGACGCCCAAGTGGGTCCAAGTTGGCGCCCACTTATTAACTGGGCTAAATTGGGCACATTTCCACACGGGTTTAGGAAGCAATCAGTACTTAATTTCATTAATTTGAACGCTCGTAACTTTAAGCACAATCATTCTACTTTGTACTTTCGCTATTTTGTAATGCAATGCACACATTTTTAAATGGTTTCCATCACATAAGCAATGCAACTGAGAAAATAGATTTTTATAAACAACATATGATGCAAAAGACAAATTGGCACGATACGAAAAATAATACTTGAATATGTAACTGCCGCGGTAAAGTTGCATCACTAGTAATTGAAATTTTTAAACTAGATGATCATTTTCTTTCGGTGAGATGAATGCATCGCATGCGTCATGCAATTTTTGATTGAGAAATCATTACTTGCAGAGGGTAGGGGCTAAGGAAATTCAGGTTACATCCCTCTTTTTACTGTACCACGATTTCCCCACCACTTTTGCCGGTTCCACCACCACTTGAATAGCATTCAGATGATCACACGAGAAGCCAGTTCATGCGTTCTTTCAAGCTTTCAATGCTTTCAGCGTTCAGCCGTCAGTTAGCAACCGGCACTCTTTTGGTGTAGGCGTTTGTGACATTAGGTTCTCTTTGTAATGTTCAATGTTGCTTAGACTTTTTTTCTAATATTAGTTTTCAATTAATTTTCTTTCGCGTGTTTGGAGTGAAGAGTAGAATTCTTGTTTTTCGGTGGTTATGAAAAATAAAGTGGAAATAAACGTGACATTCTGTGACATAAAAGTAGAATATGACTGGTAATTTACTACTCTTACTCTTCAAAAGTGACAAATTTCGGACGTACTTTGTCCTACAATTGAAGACTTGATAAATAGCGAGGGATAGCACTCTACTTTTGTGCAGCTCCAGCTAGTCATCAAAAATAATCCTGCTTTCGATTTTTCGATTTACTGATTTGTGCAAATAGAGTGTTTACATTTATCATCCAAGATTCCTGTGGCAAACGAGCCAAGCAACTACCCGGAGGCGGGTACGGAAGCCAATCTCGGAGGAACCAGCAGTATGGGACAGATTTCTAAGGACGTAAGTTTCTATTTCATTTCTTCAAGTTTCAAGAGTCCCTAATTGTGATTTGTGACTTTGGAGGCCTGTGGAAAACTACGAGGTCCAGACGGATGCTCTGCTAATTTCTGATGCAATTGGCCTCTCTAGTGTCAACTTGGAATTTATAGCAACTCTTGAACTGGCAATTTTCCCGAAAAGATATACTAAGCTCAGATTTTCAAAGCCCTTAAGTATTGAAAACATGTATTGTCATATTTGGAGAATTATTACAATTGATATTTTCATATCCGTTGAAGGTATCGTAATCGTTTTTCTTGATCATTTTGAACGATAGTTTGGATTATGTTCTTGCATAATATTCAATTTGAATGTTTCAATTTCTGACGTGTTTTTTTTTTTACCTAAAAGGTCGAAATACTTGGTCGTTAAGTTTACACGGAAGTAACCTTCGTTGAGCGGCTTAAATATGTAAATGAATCACGTGCTTCCTGAAGTCCTTTTACATTATTTAAATTAAGTTGAAAGTTTACAAGTTATAGAGTTTGGGAGTTAATGTAAATTAAGTCTGCTTTTTATAAATCTTAAATATATCTCATTGTCATTGCCGGTAATTGTTATCAAGTAGTCTATAGAATTATTGTTCTGAAACGTGTCTTGACTCGTTCGGGGATGATACTAATTTGAGTCATGACTAGGTCGAGTGAGCACTGAGTAATGAGCATGCTTGTCATTTCCTTTCTTTCAGATAATAAGAATCATAAACCGAAGATAAACTATTATCCAAGAGGCAGAAAAAATACTGGGCATGGTGTCATTAGTGAACTATAATTTAAAATGATGGACGTATTTAAACTATAGGGATTGTCTTTTCCAAAAAAATCGTTTCAAATTGAATTTCAATCTCAATACCATTTTTGAAGAATATTTTCCACCAGAGAAAGTGTATGAGAAAAATATATTTAACTATTTATCGAATCAATTCACACGTAGTATTATTCTTTTTTCCCGGTTAGTGTGCCATTTAGATAAACTACTGTATATATCAACACTGTATTGAGAGTTGCAGTATTTACTAATTAATTATTTCTAATTAATTTGATACTGACATCATGCAGTTTCGCGTCACAGTTCCATTGAGAAATCTTCAGCAAAGAGCTTCTTGTTCGAAACGTGGAAACGATCTTGCATTTTACGATTAGCTTAAACGAAAAAAATCACATCTTTAGAAAAGTGCTGTGAGAAAAATTTTAGTAGAAATGACTTGGAACATGAAAGGGCGTTAAGGGACGAGTTTTTGAAAAGGGAATGCGTATTTCAGTATAACTTAAAAGTAGGGCAAGTAAGTTTTTTCTTCTTGTGCACGTTTAATAGTCTTGGACGAATAAATAATCATGTGGATTATCCCCTGTTCGCGAGTAACTATTCAACCTAGATGAAACGGACAAAAAGTTTAGGAAGGTGAATAAGGGCGAGTCCCTAATATTCGAAACTTGCCCTCTGTTGAAAAATGCTTTGATGTCATCAGATTCACCTGTGATGAAAACGGAGACTGCTTCGCAAATGATATATTGCTCTCTTAAAAGCAAATCTGACTCATCAACCTTTGCTCTATTGAACTTTTTTTGTTTATGATAAGTTGTTTTTGTTAATAAATTATCAAAGAATAATAAATTACGAAAGAATCGTATAAGTTAATTTAAGTATTTACATATTTATGAATAACGTAGTTATATCTACAGTATGAAAGTGACGAGAATTCAATTTTATTTATCCTGTAAAATAACCGGTTTGAAGGACCTCATTTTGCTGTCTTTCACCAAGAGCCATCAAAGCTTTAATTGCTTCTTCTGAGTTCATCACAGTGTGTTTACTGTTTAATTTGCATTATTAATTTACATAAAAACTTAAAAAAATTAATTAAAAAGTCATACACGAATTTGCATTTCCTTCCTTTTTATGTTTATATATATCTTATCGAGATTATTTTTTAAAAATCGTTATCAAATAAGTATTTCTTTGTTAAATGATATTCTTCGTGTTTACATATAAAGTACATTTGAGTTTACATTTGAGGGTTCTTGCAATAATCTTGAGATATTAGTTTGCTTTTTTAAACTGCATGTTGCCAAGATATCTCACGACTAATAATAATCGTCCAATGTGTTAGTCAATAGAGCATTAAATTCTCTCTGATTTACTGAGGTACTGAAAAATCAACGCTTTATAGATATGAATATGCAGAGTTCAGTAAAATATCATAAAGAGTACTTTCGATATCTTTCAGCTTTGAATGCTTATCAAATTAAACTTGTTTCATTTCGAATAATTGAAATATTTCCGAACACTTTGAATTTAGGATCATTTGGAGCTGAACAATATCTTTATAAATGTTGGTCAAGTTGTCCCATCTGCGGTACCATCTTGAATCGGTGGAAGAAGAAATGATCGAACTTGTTTTTTTCCTCCTTCACGTTCTTTCGCATCATGCTCCATCGAGATCATAAAATTGTTTTCCAAGTGTAAACCGGTTTTCGAGATCTGGGTTCTCGTTTCCAATGTTGTTTGCGTGCGGTCATAGGCGCCTTAGCTCCTCCCCAGACCCAAGACTTCCACAAGAATTAGACCTTTTCACAAGATTTTAAATGTCCATTAATACTACTCAGAATCCTTCGACAAGAAAATATTTCTAATCAAGAATCACGACTTAGTTGATCTAACACACGAAATTGAAGCGATTCTTAAAAAATGAGAGTCAATTTAGAATTTTATCCAATGATAACGGGGTCTTCTGTATTCTGAATCCAGGCGACATGCCTAAAGAGATCTAGATCTGGGCAAAAAATTAGACGTGGACAGGTTTTCACGACGTAAACACCGATAAACCGGTTGGCTAAACGAGCCTTGCAAGTGTCCCAGAATTAATTTTTTACTCGTTTTCAGACCATAGTTGCGTCACTTTAGTCACTCGTTTTTCTTTTTTTTTACACCTGGACAGTAAGATTTTTGCCATTGATGGGTTAGTCAACACTGGTAATCATTAGGACTTTTTGAAAGTACAAAAAATATTCTCAATTCCACTCTGTTAATAATTCAGCTAGTATAGCAGTCGTCTGTGAATTAATAGATTTGCCATTATTTTAATTAATCCAATTCAGTTTTAGAGAGTTTTAGTTTAGTTTCTGTGATTCCACAATTTTTAGATTTCAATCGTGTAAGGTATCGGTGGACGGAATTGAACATTCAAATGAAATGTTGAAAAGTTCAGAATTACAAATGAGAAGCATTCAAATTGAGCTATTTTTGTCATGCATTAAGAAATGAAGAATTTCAAAAAGAATTTGTTAAATGTTAGAATTACACAGAAGTTGTCCATGGGCCAAAGCTGTGTTCTCTTTTCATAAAAATCCAAGATGATGCAAATGGGCTGATGCAAAAGAATCTTTCGCCTCTTCCCAGCTAGAAAGTCATTGTTTATGGCGCTGCTTACGAACCGGTTGCTTCTTGGTACAACTCTGGCCTTCGACTTCAGGCTTGATAAAAGGGCTCTTTGGCTTTTATCCATTAATAGCATTGACTTTTAAAAACCTTTTCAAGCTCTCTGTTGAAAGTATATATATAATAGAGAAAATTTGAGTAGAAAAATTTTAAAACTAAAAAATTTCCGGGAAATGTATACTTAAAAATTATTTCGTCCACCTCATTAATAATGATACAATTTAACACTGGCTCTTCTGCGGGCAGCTCTGCGGTGAAACCGATCATCTCAATATGTAAGCCCTGAAACCACATACTTCCTGGGTTTGCGACGACTGTTAGAAACTTAATACCCTTCTGTTGGTGAATCTGCCCATTTGATTTTTATTTTAAGTAACTCTCAAGGTAGATATTTCGAAATCTTTCTGCTATATTCCCAGAAAGTTGATTTTAAAAGTTGTCAAAAAGTAAAATAAGACTAGAAACTATGGTATACTCATGTCAAAGAAAAAAAAATGTTAAGGGCATACTTTACCATAAGAGCAAATTAGTTATACCAATTATACATTCATAATAATAAATATTTTTAGTAAATAAGAGTCAAATAACTAATTTGCTCTTATGGTAAAGTATCACATGCCCTTAAGGGCATGTAATATTTTACCATAAGATCAATTTAGTTTACCCCATTATACATGCATAATAATAAATATTTTTAGCTAATAAGAGTTAATAAACTTTCGCCTCATATAGACAAAGGTTTATTGACTCTTATTAGCTAAAAATATTTATTATTATGCATGTATAATTGAGTAAACTAAATTGCTCTTATGGTAAAATATTACATGCCCTCAAGGGGAGAATTAAAATTTATGAAAGTAGTACATAAGTAGATATTTGATTGTCAGAACATGGAAGAAAATAAAGTCTACGGACTATACTGCTACCTCGAAATAAAAATTCAAACTCTCCGTTGATTGTTAAATGAGTATAAAAGAAACACGGCTCATTTAGATTCAACGTCGAGGACGTTCTATGAATAAATATCGAATCGTCGGCTCGGAAGGAATTTTCAAATTTCAGATCATGATATCGCCTCGCCAATGCGGCACCCCTGAAATGGGTCGTCAACATCGATAAGCATGAAGCGCGTGCTCTAATCTCGAGTTCGTATTACGAATCAAGGTCACTCCTATATCACCTACGACTACGTATTTTGACGATGTAATCGTTGTAGCTCCGGAGGAGAAATCATAAGTTATGCAAAAAGCGAGCAAAGTACTTATAAGAATTTGATAAGGGAGATAAAGAAATCTTCATTTCGTCCTATATTAATACTCTTGCTGACGAAAATGCTCCAGGCTTCCATTTGGAAAATGAAGGGAAAGAAAGAAATTCTTCAGCAAGATGAGAGACGCGAAGTGGAGAACAAAGGAACTTGAAGAACCTCGAGTTCGATGCTCCTTCTTATCAGTGGATGGCCCGTTCAGCAGCTGATGCTCTTCTCCTATTGGTTGTCGATGACGTCACAGCTATCGATTATTGCTATCCATGTGACACGCGCCGGTTTCTAACAGCCTGTATACAAACCACTAGTAGATTCGAGGCCGAGTCTTCAACAAAAGCTGATGGTGTCCTGAATCAGGAAGTGATTCCTCCCAGGAAATCAATTCCTTTCCTCCATCTTTGGTGGAGGAAAAAATGCTAGTAAATTCAATCCTATTATAAAAAGATGATGAGGTCGAAGTCGAAAAAACCTAACGCCCTTTCCGGCAATCTGATTCGTTGTCGCGTAAGTATCGATAGTGCTTTTCGACAATCGACCGGTTCGCGCGCTCATTTAAATTTTGTTTCGTTAATCATAATTTTTTCACAATTAAATTAATAATTAATTAACAGTTTATTTGATAATTATAATTATAATTATAATTGACGTAAAATATATATGTATACACTTATGTAATAATTTTTTTTAACCTTTTTAATGCTTTTGTGCTGAAATATGTTAATAGGTTATGTTACCGATACGTAGTTGAGAAGGGTTGGGAACATGGTCGTATAAACAGGTCCAGAATCTCCGGTGGTGATGGTGACTCGCGTTTTGTCCACGATTAGAGGTTCTCAACTAAACTGTTTGTTTATATCACCGTGATCACTGTGGTTTACATAACCTAGTCGAACACACTTTTAGGTTAGTTTCTTTCCAACTCTCTACCCTCCGATCGTTGCGCTCTACCTTTGGTGGCTAGTTGAGAAGCTCTAATCGTGGACAAAACGCGAGTCATCGCTCTAATGCTTTCACCACCGGAGATTCTGGACCTGTTTATACGACCGTGGTTGGGAAGTTACGTGCCAGTATTAGGTTTTAGAGGGTTCAGGTTGTGACGAAATTAACCGGTCGGAAAATATGTATGTACACTTTTTTTCATAAAATTTAAAGATTGTTAATAATCATTTTGTCACGAGTCTAAACTCGAAATGCAAAAAATATTTCTAATTTATAAAAGATTTTGTAACATTCTTAAGGATTTCATGGAATTTGATGAAATCTTTAAAGATTTTAAAAGATTTTAAAAGTTGAGAAATTTCCAGAAGTTGCTACAAATTTTTAGAGATTTTCACTAATTTTGACATGGATTTCAAGAGATTAATGATTTTGAAGGTTTTTATGTGCATTTTTAACGATTTTTAAGTGATTTTTACGAAATTAAAGAGATTTTAAGGATATTAAATCGATTTTGTAAAATTGTGTGGGATTTTAGGATATTTTGTGAAATTTTAAGGGATTTTAAAAGCTTTGTAAGAGTTTTATGAGTTTTTAAGGAATTTGAAATATTATCCTGAAATTTTACTGAATTTTACGAGATTTCTAATAATTTTAAGCAATTTTGAGAGATTTTTCTGATATTTAAATGATTTTGTGAGAATTTTAAAGGATTTCATGGAATTTGATAAGATTTCTATGTAATTTTTAAGGGATAAAAAGATGTAGAGATTTTAAATGTTACCGTAAAATTTCAAGAATTTTTTGGAGAATTTTAAGAGATTTTAAAGTTTGTCATGGAATTTCAAAAGGTTTCTAGGAATTTTTCGAGATTTTCATGAATTTTAAAGTGGATTTAGAAGATTTAT
>CAJFCO010000086.1:3648951-3744767 GCA_904066015.1 Synergus gifuensis
TGAGATTTCTAATAATTTTAAGCAATTTTGAGAGATTTTTCTGATATTTAAATGATTTTGTGAGAATTTTAAAGGATTTCATGGAATTTGATAAGATTTCTATGTAATTTTTAAGGGATAAAAAGATGTAGAGATTTTAAATGTTACCGTAAAATTTCAAGAATTTTTTGGAGAATTTTAAGAGATTTTAAAGTTTGTCATGGAATTTCAAAAGGTTTCTAGGAATTTTTCGAGATTTTCATGAATTTTAAAGTGGATTTAGAAGATTTATGAGTTTGAAAATTTTTCTGGAATTTTTAAAGATTTCATGAAATTTGAAGATATTTCTAATACTTTTGATGGATTTTAACGGATATAAAAGGGATTTGCATTGTTATCATTGAATTTAAAAGAATCTGAAGAAGTTTCTGAAAATTTTAAGAGATTTTCACGAATTTTAAGCAATTTCACAGGTTCTCAAAGGTTTGATGGAAATTTGAGAGATTTTCATGAAGTTTAACATAGATTTTAAGAGATTAGAGAGATGAAATATAATAAATTATATAATATCGAAAAAGAACGAAAATACGCGCGCGGAGCGCACGTTCGTTCTTGTAGAAGTAAATAACGATGTAGATTAATCCGAAGACCACATGTTTCAATATGCATATCACAAAGGGTTTTATGTGATTAAATCTGGCGAGGAAAGATGCTTCTATAAAAATGAAAGTCTTGAAGATTATGTGGCATGTAGGGTGCCCTGTACAATGTCAGAATAATGGCGTCTTCCTATTTTTGTTCGAGGAGGAACTTTTCAGTTGATGCTCTCAATGTCCCAGTCTCTGGCAACACTAATAAATTTCATGCCTCTGTGGCTCTTTTTTCTTTTTGGATACTGCTCTGTTCTCTCTTGGTTACTCAGGAAGCTATAAATAGCTTCGGATATCCAAATCCCACAGGCTTCTTTTACTCCTTTTTATTATGCTGAATGCGTGTTTACGCATAAGTACATACATGTGTGTGTACTTTCAGTTCCCTCGTGGTGTGAATTTGTGATACATGACCCACGATGTGGAACGTTTGGTAGGTAGAAGGTCGAATCTGTTTTTCATTCGGATTATTCCACTTCTACAACTTAGGTTATTTCATTTCTCAATTTTGACAAATTGCCGAAGAAAGAAAAGTGATAAACATTTGAGAAGCTTCTAAAATGGAAACCCGAATTTATATTTGAAATTGCGTTTCATTTTTACGGTATCAGAGAGCGCACAGTAGCTCCGAGTATTTTTCTTTCTTTAATGTTTGCTCAGACTTAGAGCTGAAGAGATTTTGTGAGATACTGCTTCTCATGAGCTCTTGATATTCGTAGTAAACAAACTAGGGAGCGTATAAGCCTTCCTTGAGGAATTGTGAAGGGGATTTGAAATGATCATTTCAGAGGTTACATTTGATTTCGTAGATCTCTTTACTTTTACACGTTGACTATGAAGGTTCTTTGCTAGCTCTAAATAATATAAGATCTGATAAAGGTTCTTTGATGAAATAAAGACAAACATAAATTCATATTAAAGAGAAGTTGATCAACGAAAAGAGCACATCATTTTTCGTGCACAGCCAGGTTCGTGAGTCGATCTTTCTTTTTTATTTAATTTCATACCATTTAAGTATATGTACTTGATCACGTATTAAGGAAAGATAGAGAGAGTCTTGTTGTTTTAGACCATGCAAACAAGTCTGATTGCTAAGATGCTTTTATCAGTGCTTTTATGACAGAAATTTTTTTGTATGTAGTGTATGCTCTGCACGCAGCCTTTAAAAATTAAAATGATTAGCCAAGCTTATCAGCAAAAGTGTTTAAACAAATAGGAAGATGTTTGGCGTAATAGGATGTCGTCTGATGCAGCAAAATATCAAAGTGAATAAGATTTAATTTCAAGTAATAAAGAATCATGACTTATACTTCCTTATCAGATAATTTATATAAATATTATGTGAGAGCATTTTGTACTGTGAAGCTGAATTTAAAGCATATAATCAAATCTATAAATCTTGTGTAATTTTTTCTTTATTAATTTGCAGAAAAATGCATCTCTAAGGAGATTCTTAACAGATTCTGCTCAAATTATTGATGTGGTGATACAAATTTATGTGGCACAAGGTTTTTATAGATTGTACAATCAACTGCTCTCGGTGTCGGGTTTCGATACGCCATCTTGTTTATAGACTCATATGTACATTTCCGTTGCCCTTTCGCTGCTGTTATTCATTTCTTGTTTTCCCCCTTCAGCCATCTTGCAAATTCATTTAGTTAAATGACACAAGAGACTGTAATTTAATATGTCTGCCTACCAATTTCTGCACAAGTACTTTTATTTTAAATTACAAGCATTTTTACTGAAAACTGTTTTCAGTAACACAGTACTTTTCAATTCATTTTTATGCAATGGTGTGTAATGAATTTACTAAAACTATTTATGCAAAGAAAAAGAACAGAGTTTACGTTTCGGGAAGTGGAATAAATCGTCGAATTATACTAACTTGACACAGTCTATTCACTAAACATTGATGTAAAAATATAAAATCAAGGGATTCCACTGATTATTATGCTTGACGCAGTTAAAACAGTATCATCAGTACACATTAAGTGTAAAAAACTGAAACGTACCTCTTAGAGGATTATTTCTTTTTACCTTTATTGTCACTGAGTGACGTGAAAAAGTCGCGTGATCGGAAATGAAATTCTGGCACACCTACACCTGCGACAATTCATTATATTCTGGCGCTTAAAAGTTTTTTTCACATTTACTCTAAATGATCTTTTTTCAAGTCTTAGAGTGTTAAAATTACGAAAAGAGTATAATTGAATGAATTTAATAATAAAATAATCGCGGTATCATTGTGTAAGGTCGACAACTCTGTTGGAAAGATTTTTTGTAGTTCGCTTCGCTAGATACCATTCGCTCCATGACTTCACGCACAAACTCGCTTTGCTCTTTTTCCTTCTTCCCTTCTCTCTGCTGATGAGAATAAAAATATAAATCTCCATTAAAATTTATGTTGCTGTTTATGCGAGTCGTTGGTACATTCAATCGAGGCAACTGCTCCGTCAATTCATTGCCCCAATGAAACCACTTGTTATTTCGCGAGACTTTACTTTTGCCGCGCTTTTACCATTGATTATACCAGTTTTATACCCGCCCACATAGCCCTAACGCTGCTATTATTATATCATGGAGTCTTGTTTACCAAAAGCCAAATTCAAAGGGATTCTAGTCACGAAGATTCCCCCTTAGTAAATTACCAATTCTCTTCCTAATTTTGACTGTTTTTCCTTCATGCTTTCCCTGATTACACGCACCGGTGCGTTTCAAGGTTACATGCCGAATATCCCTACATGTTTTTTGACCACTAAAGTGTTATTATCGCTTTGACCTTTTACATAAATTGCTTCCCAAGACAGCTTTCTACATAGCCATTTTAATTTTTAAGATAGAAAAACACATTTTGAATGATAATGATAGTTACGCCTACACGACGTAAAGGATTCGTTTTGTTTTAGCCTTGGAGAGTAAAAGTGTCAATTCTTACCGAGAGTTTCAAAACGTCAAGTGTTAATAGTTGACTAGAAGGAATTGATAGCAATTTATTAATCCCTTCTGCTTTTAAATCACTCATTTTTTATTTATTCTTTATTTTCAATTTTCCATAAGATGAAAGTAGGTACCAAGTTGTGATATATGTTGTACATAAAAAGATGGCGAGTTTTTCCGGCCTTATGTTTCATAAAAATTGTCACCCACGTTTTAAATTGCACACGATCCTCAATATATCATTTGTATTTTTTTTAAAGAACCAATTAACTCCCTTGTAGCAGTGACGTTAACTTTGAGCGTTGAGTGTGTTGATTGAGTAATATTAGCTAGGTGATGTCGTCTATTATTTTTAATCCAACGATCTATCAGTGGACCTTTCAGTCTTTCAGTTACCTCCGGGCACCTCCGGGAACTGAAAGACTTCTTTGTATGTTAGTAATTTTTTAAATAAAATATTTACCGAAAACAATTGACAGTAAACCGTTTCTGATATGGAGATGAACTTTGTCATTTTAGTCTGCCATTAGCCTTTTCGGTAAGAAGATTAAAGACTTTTTCAGATTATTATTAGATTACTATATAGCTATCGATCATGCGATTGGCGATTCCTGGTGACGTACGGTTGTTTGTCTTATTCTGTTTAGCATTTCCACTTTTAGAATATTTAAAAATTTATTTTGCAATTTCTAGTGTACTTTTTAAATTATAATAAATCAGATCGTTACAAATTGTTTTCCGTTTGTAAATAGGTATATTTTTAAAATACATTTTTATTAAAAAGCTGTTTATTTCAGTTCATAAAATAGATGTTTAAACTGATAAATGGCTGTACCTATTTATTAGAGACGGCTGTTGTTTCCCTTGTATAAATGACACTCTAATTACTGATTTTATCTGTATTTACATTAATAATTGGTAACATTACCTTTTTCCTGACCTTCAGTGAAAACATAGCTCAAAATTCTTTGTAAACAAAATGTAATCACCAGTTTATTATAATATTTAGATAAATATGTAACTGATTATAGGAATTTTAGTATACCTTTCCATCAGAAATTTCTTTTAAATTAGTGTTTCTACTCATTTTATGTAGTATATAAATAATATTTTGTCCTTCTGATTAATAATAATTCCAATAAATATAGTAATTATACTCGAGTAATTGTACGTTCACGGCTAGTGAAATATCAATATTATAAAGATAATTACTCATATAGAATGGAAAATAACGCCAAGTAGTCGAGGAAGAACCCGGTTAGCTCGTATATCTATCATAACTCTTTAGTAACAAAAGTGATTTGATTGCAATTACTCTTTTCTATCAAAATTATAAATACTTTCTCGTATTTCAAATACAGTCGACTCCTTTAAATTGAACATTTACCATATTGAACATTTCATATTTTGATACACCCCCCACCATGGGTCTCTTTCAAATTTTGAACACTTCGTCTTTTTGTTTTGGAAGCTAATGTTCAATATAAGGAAGTCGACTGTATTTAGTATCGTAATATCATCAACAATCATCGCAAGGTCTACTACTCATGTATTTGAAAATTATAATAATATCCAAGTGGTTTAGACTATCTTAATTGAATCCTGAATTACGAAGGTTTAACAAGAAAAGTTTGCAATTATACTTTAAATTAAGTTGACTTTATGTATTTTTTTAATGCAGAAAATGGGATATTAATTTAAATTTGTTTTCTGTTTCAGACGCATTTGCTATTCATGGATGCTTTTCTTCAAAACAGCAGGCTAGATCATGTCTCCATGGTCATGTCCCAACATCCTTCCTATTTGGAACATTTCTTAAAGACGCAAAACTTTGTTCTTCGCGGAGATGGTCCTCTTCCTTACGATTACCGACATCTAATCGCAATCATGGTGAGAATTAAAATTTTATTTTGAACATTTTTAATAATTGAGATAAATTGAATGAATTATTTCATTCAGCAGTTGTATCAAAATATATAAATATGGCAACGAATGTTAAATATATATAATGAGTGTTAAATATATTTCCTAGTTGAAGCAAATGTATTTTTTTGGGTTGCGTCAATGTCCTAATGCCATCTTTGATCGAAAAAATTTTATCACTTGTACAGTTTGCAAGAGTAAACAGTGAAACGCGATAAATGATAAGATAATCATTCGAAAGAAAAGTAAAAACAGGTCTTATAGAGCAAACAGCTTTCGTTCAATTGCAGATATTATTTTGAGATAATTAAAATGAATAACTTAATGAATTCTTGCAGTAATTAAGAATCTCTTGAAGAAAAATTCTCTTTTAAAATATGAGATTATTGAAAGAAATATTGAAAGGGATTTTTTTAAATTTCAGGCTGCAGGAAGGCATCACTGTAGCTACCTCATAAACCTTCAAAAGTCAGAGTTTCTGCATCAAGGTGGTGATAATTCCTGGCTTAAGGGTTTGAAATGGATACCTGGAAAGCTGCAGAATCTGTACGAGATCAACAAAATTCTCGCACACAGGCCTTGGCTTCTCAACAAAACACACATAGAGGTTTATAGATTTTTTATTACTATTTTGTTTAGTATTCTATTTTATTTTATTTTCAGCAACAGATATTTAGCTTTGAAGTTGAGCTTGTTAAAAAAGAGATGGATAAAAATGTGTGGATTTATCTGTTATAGAAATTAACGAAAGGTGCAGATAATTGGTCGTTAGCTGAGGTTGTCCAGGCGATAGTTCTTCTGGCTCACTTCCATTCGCTAGCGTCCTTCGTCTTCTCCTGCGGCATTAACGAGGAAGTGGACAACGTAGCGGGTCACCATTATAAGGAGAATGTCCAAGACAATAGCACTAAACTACAACCTGCCAAAGACAAGCTTTCTAGTAGTCCCAAGAAGATCCCCCACGGCAGTGGCAAGACTGGTAAGCAATTCTGCAATTTTTAGAAAGAAAATATTTATGACCCATTAACAATTTAATTAAGATTGCACTGCAAAAAGAGTTGCGTTCAATAGTTTTCAAATTTTTTAGAAACCACCCCGTCGCCGCCTGCTTCACCCAGTATTGTTGGAGAACAGGAAGTCGGTGTAGAGACCCTCATGGAACGAATGAAGCGACTTTCGGAAAAGTCTGAATCTTACGAGATCACCCCAGAAGAATTGTCAAAACGATTCGAGACTGTGGAATCACAATCTGCTGAATTAGCAGCTGCTCCCGAGAGAAGTTCAGTTTTAAATTCGGATATCGATCTCTTCATCGAGGATGCTAATTTTATCTACGAGGATTTTGCCAAGGTATAACAATTTATATCAATTGTATCAATTTTTCAACGTTCAACACCTCAACTGGAGCACAGCAAGCTTAATTTTTAATGGAGTTTAAAGTGCGGGTTATAATAAATTTCTTTACTTTCTTTTATAGCGAGGTCAACTGAACGACATACCCACCTTCCGTGTACAGGATTATTCTTGGGACGACCATGGTTATTCTCTGGTGAACAGGCTTTACAATGACGTAGGCAATCTTCTCGACGATAAGTTTAAGACGGCCTATAACCTAACGTATTACACGATGGGCACGCACAACAAAGTAGACACGTCGCGTTTCAGGCGAGCCATATGGAATTATATTCAGTGCATGTTCGGAATCAGGCATGACGATTATGACTACAACGAGGTGAATCAACTCCTCGAACGGAGCTTGAAAACCTTCATCAAGAGTGCCGTTTGCTATCCAGAACGCGTTACGAAAAGGGATTATGATCGCGTGATGAGAGAGTTCAAAGCCAGTGAAAAGGTGAGTCGTCATTCTTATTTACATAAACTGTAAACAAACATTTTTCTTTCGTGATTAGGAGGGTTGAGGGTTTAGAATTTAATAGGTAAACAGTGACCTAGTTTGAGAAATCCAATCTACATTAAGTAATAGGCAAAAGTTTATCTGGATTCAAGTACTACACAACAATGATTCACTTGAAGGATTGAATTCTAAATTGTTAAAATTCAAATCCTATTCATTTCAAATAATCTCCTTTCTAAGGTTTCCATCAGAACTTTACTAAATTGAAATTTCCTTTTTCTGTGCAGGTTCACGTAAATTTAATGATCCTGGAGGCTCGCATGCAAGCAGAATTACTTTACGCCTTACGGGCTGTAATGCGGTATATGACCTAACTTGTCTGTAATAATCAGAGAATCGATTTGCCAATTCTTTCCTCGGATGCGATTTCATCGGGGCAATACGGACACTTTTTACGGCAATACGGCTCGCTAATAGAAGCAGCCAACTACAGGCACAAGTATCGAGTCTAACGTCTCTACGAAAACATATGAATAACACAGAAAAGATTATAATCGAAAAGAGAGCGCTGAATGTTATTTGGGGTTCGAGAAAGCTTGAAATTCCGCGCTCATCTGTTTTATTTATTTGTACTCCATCCGAAAATTTTTCTTGTGCTTTTTATTACTCGTTTGCATATTTTCAAAGCGCAATGCGCATGACAGATATATTAAAATATCAATTTTCCTTTTCTGAAAATGAAATATTTTGCTTGTCAAGAATAATTTTGAAAGTACATTGATGTTCTTATATTTCGTTGAACAGTAACATTTTTGATCATTTAAAATAGTGTAAAGATTTTATTTCTTGGCTTTTCAGTTTTAACAAATATCCACTTTTGAACGGCTAATGAGCCGAAGGGATTCAGATCTATATATTTTTTTACGTCCGTGAATTCGTATCTGGGTCTTTCTAATTTTGTGATTTCTCATGAAAAATTATTTCGTGATTGTCTTTGACGTGGCACTTTTAACTGAACTAAAGTTATTATTACAAATTGGTCGAACAAAAAATTTTGTAACGTGATAACGATAAAACAAAACGCATTAGTTTATTACTTTTGCAATTAACTCTTTTTCATTTTTTAAGGACGAAGATGCAAGTCTTTTTCTGAGAATTATATCTATCATGACTAGATTTGACAAAAGTCGAAAACTATTAGAACTTTGCAGCAATACATACTAATAATTTATACGTATTTGTGTATAATAAAATTCATTAGGGTTTTTCATTAAAAAAAAAATAAATATATATAAGGAAGGCATTAATGAATTTTAATGTACACATTCAAGTAGTTCACATCGTGATTGTACTTGGGAAATTTCATCTTTTCTCGAATTTTTGAATGGAATTTATGTATTCTTCATTTCTTATTTTAAATTTGAAAATACACGATGTGAATGAATTTCAAAGTTGTGTACTTGTATATGAATGTACAAAGAGATGTAAGGAAGAAGAGAAACAAGAGAGGGGAAGATTAAAAGCATGCTAGTTAGAAATACTTGAAGAGAGACTGTGAGAAAGAGAAAGAGAAAGAGTGTTGAATATTGATAATTAAATTTGATTAACTCTACTTCAAAAGCATATCAAATTATTAGAAATTACCATTATCCAATCTATCGTTTGATTCAGATTCTTCTTTATTTGTATTCAATCTCTTACTTTCTTTCTCTTTTCTAATACTCTCATTAATATTTTGCGCTCTTTCATATTAGGTTTTGTGTCGCTGATAATTTTATATTGTGTAGTCGTCCCTCATTGTTACTCTGCTAAAACCTGCGGAGATTTCGCAGGCGATATTTTTAAGTTATACAGACGGAATTGTGCAAGCGGCCCTTCACTTTAGATTTGAAAGTGAACGAACGTTCGCCATTTCGCGTAGCGATCTCAGTTAGAGTGCGAATGTCGAGGGATGATGCACAAAACAGAACGTAGATGTTTTTTTTTTTACTGACAAGCGAAAGCAATTAGAGAAGGAAGAAATATTTATTTAGTAATGTAACGCACGTAGATTTATGATTTTTACATTTCTTCAAATTGTGTAACGCTTTCTTCGCTTTCCGAATGGACAGTGAATCTAAAAAAAAAACTGTCTGTAGGTAAAGTTCCGCCTGCAAGGATGCAGATTTTACCGAATGAATTTTAAAACTTTGTTTTTATTACGCATCGGTGCAGTAGTGAAGAGGAACTTATTGTATGTATGTCGTGTAGAGCGCAAAGAAATTTTCTGGAACTGCGAGTATTTTTTTAAGATTACCAGTTAAGACTTTAAATATGGCTATATATTGTTATTTTTTTAGTTGCTTTCCCTGTGAAGAAGCAAAAAAACAGTATGAGATTTTTGTAAATATCGTGGCTCTGAATGGAAGAAAGTCGGAGGGATAAGGAATTTTGAGTTTTCGCTCGTGTGAAGTAATTTAAGATTCGAGAAAAATATTGGAATAATTTTTATTATTGTAATTGATTGTACAAAAGAAGGCAGTAAGTGAGGATTTCGATGAGACTGGAAAAGTGAAAGTTGATAATGAAGTAGATTAACTTTCTGTCCTGACAAATCAGTTAAATTACTTAAATATCTTAAATATCTAAATTTTACATCTTAATGACAAAGATGGGTAATTTTACGAATTAGTGTATTGGAACAGCAAGTTTTATTGATGTATTATCTGTGAAAATGACATTTAGCACTTCATCGCCCGAATTTATGTAGTTTATTACTTGTTTTTTTGTTTTTTCTTTCTTTTAAAACTTGAAACAACTGACGATGCTGTGAAGCAAGAGAGGAAATTTTTTATAGAGTTGGCGATTCGAGAAAATAGTCAAAACCATGGAGGTGGACAACAACCAAGTATTTTTCATCGATCCAAAACGGTTTAATAATAGAATTTTCAAGGTCTTGCAATCATCGATTAATATCAACATTTTTTCTATAAGTTGTCCACCTTCAACAGTCACAAAACATATTAATAATCTATCTATATGCCACCGCATCAAGAATGATCGTGTGATATTTCAAGTGATTAGACTTGGCCCTTCTGAAGAAAGTGGATACAATAACAAACAGAAAAACAAATGTTAAACTCACTTTGGCTCGAATCCTTTGTGACAAAAAATTGCCTGAGTATTTAATTAAATGTATTTGAAATTTTCAATCAGCAATCCCAATAGGTTCTCTAGATCCCTTAATTTGGTTAAGTAATGCGGTTTAATCTTAACCTTGTTATGTGGATTATGATCTACAATTTTTATTGCAAATGTTGTATTACTATTTTAGTTTTAGATTTCATGAAAATTTTGGAAAATTTAAATTCTTTATCTTCAACTCATGGCAGTGGATTGTTCTTATGGTTTGAGTTAAGCGTGTTTTTTGATATATGAGAAGGGTCATATGTGATGTGATTTCTTTTATATCATAACGAATATAATAATGAATACTAAGAAATGTTATAGTTTCATATAATAAGTGATATGTTATTTGTCATTTATTTTATCCCTTAATAAATGATGTTATACAAAAAATTACTCTCACTTTATTTAAATCATTTATATCATGTTAGTTAATAGTATAACATGTAATCATTTATTAAAAAGAAATCAACTCACTATTTTCTTTACTAAAAAAGATAGTTGAGAATAAAATCTCGTTCGATATTTTCAAGTTGAAAAGTTTTCTTTCTGATCGGCAGAATTCTGATAAGGAATATCGTGTCTAGGATTCCTACATTGTTCACAGAAGTAAACAATATAAAATGAAACTATTTTCTTCTTTAATTTGCCGATATACCAAATATTCTATTGATTACAAATATTACAATAGTTGAAAACAAATGGTCACTAATGTCACATTTATTCAGTGTTAACTTGCACATTGCTCAACATACATACAAAATAACATCAAACATCAAATTGCGACAAGACATTTTCTATATATTTTCTATATATGCACTCCTTCGGAATATTTACAGACATTAATTTTTCGAACGTGAAAGAAATTAAAGTAAAATTATAATATTAAAACTATTGAGCATAATCTATAATTCATATTGTGATCTGAAATGAAATGAAAATAAACGTCCATATAGGATATTCGTATGCATTTGAAACATAAGCATCAAGCATTTTTATTTCAGCCAGTAATGGGCAACATGAATTTAAAATAAACATTGCAACTTGCAAGGAAATAACTTTAAAGCTGTATAAAGGAAAAAATATGGATATATGAATATAATAATAATAATAATAAACTATAAATAGCATTTCTAAATAAATATCTGCATTATGTAATCAATCGCTAAAATAATAAATAATTACATATTCGAGCACCTGATAACTGTTACGCTTTTAAAGCACTATAATTACGTATAGTGTATAATGCAATTGCACTTGGCCCACAACTGGTTTTCACTGTTTTTTTATGTAAAGGACGGATCCGAATCGCGATGAACTATTTGACTTAAACAAATCTTGAATGACAGACTGAACATGAAAGACTGAAAATGACAACATTCTGCTTTTAAATTCAGAAATGATTTTTACATACAATCATACATATATATTTTTAGTGTGCTAATTCTCTTGCCAGAAATAATTTACGTGATGGCATGTAGCGCATTATCGAACGAAAGGAAATTTTGATACTAATTTCCATCGTAGTCGTGAAGTGGTTGATGATGATGCATATGTATATGTGGTGACAATTCGACTGGAACT
Source organism: Synergus gifuensis (assembly GCA_904066015.1). Classification (NCBI taxonomy): domain Eukaryota; kingdom Metazoa; phylum Arthropoda; class Insecta; order Hymenoptera; family Cynipidae; genus Synergus; species Synergus gifuensis. The sequence goes on from CAJFCO010000086.1 coordinate 3,661,048, forward strand.
CCTAAGCTGCTTGTCTGAAAAGAGATAGTGAATTACTCATTGAATTTTTTAAATTGATTTTATTTTATTTTAAAAGATTTTATGCATTTTCAACAATTTTCAAGGATATGGCAATCAATATCCTCTTTTAAGGTTTAATTTCAAGGAGTTTAATCTCACGGCCCTTCTTTAGTTTCTAGCTTGATTCATATATGTATTATTTACGTTGAGGTGAAATAAGTGTGGACTCACTTGAGTTCGAATCCCATTAATGGGAGTCGGTGTAGGATTGTCTGAAGGATTATAGCTTATGACATGAGTTGAACATTTTTCGCAAGCTCGTCTTCTGCGAGAAGGTGCGCGACATCGCAGAGCTCGACATAATTCACGTGCCATTTCTGCGCAAAGTGATTCTTGTTGATGGCTTTGCGGTTGCTGTTGCACATTTTGAGGTAGACCTTGTAGAGATCCAGAGCACGTAGGAGGTGGCACTGGTGACTGTTGCTGTGATAATAATATTAAAAAATATGTCGGCCTTTCATTGTGAATAATAGGTGCTGAAAATGGGTTTTAATATTCATATTCTAAGCACATGACAGTAGTGCATCTTTTCTTATATTCTTCTCTAGTTTAAATACTGGGAAAATTTGTCTTGTATGTATTATACAATAATTAATTTAGACATATGTCTCAGATGCATAAAAGCAAACAAGGGTAATAGTGAAGTTTATTAGACAATATTTATTTCAGAGACTTGCATAATTTTTTCCATGACGTGTATATAATTTATATCTGGGTAAAAAATTAAATGGCTTCCTCACCTTTCTGCTTTTAAGCCATTCACATAGATGATCAAGAGAGGCTTCAATGCGTAATGAGTTCGTGCTAAAGTACATGCAAAGTATGAAAAGACGAGCAAAATTAAGTGAATAACTAAATCTAGAAACTGTAAGGAATTAATTAAAATACAAAAAAAGACTTAAATCTATTCTATATATAAGCAATTTTCTAGACATTTTAAAGCTTTTTATACCTGTTCTGGTGGCGCGTTCTTTTTAGAATTATAGCAAAACTCGAAGATTGCTATTAAAACGGCGAAAGCTAATCCACAAAGAAGAACCACAAAAACTCCCCCTGAAAAGGAAAATACATTATTTAGTAATATTTCCGCCTTTTGAAAATGAAAGATTGAATCTATTGATCTATTTTTTACCTATGTTATCAACTCCTAAAGCATTGGCCTTGCTTTCTTTTCCTTTATCAGTTTTCATACAAGTATCACCTTTATTTTTCCACCAGTGATTATAAAGAGCTTGAATATCCCCTTTTTCCTGCAATTCTAAAATCGCCAATGATATTTTGTCTCGCCAAGGTGACCCTAAAAATCACAATTAAAAAAGAAATGAAAGACAGTGTGATATTTTACTTTACACAAAAGAAAATTCGGAAATTTATTTATTGTTTGGGACTCATACCCATCGGTGTAGCAATTCCGTATCCTTTACTGTCCAAAAGTCCTCCGATTTGTGTGAGATTACAGTCTCTTTGAACTATATAATCTAACATAGTAGATTCCATAAGAAAAGCATATTGTCCTTGAAGGACTCTTTGAATCCCTTCTTCATAAGTTGGTACAAAAACTGAAGGCTTCTTATTCTCCATGAATCTCCACATTTTTTTGTACGTCTCAATCATCGAGTCCTGTGAGATTTATAGCAAAATATGTACAACAATAATAATAAATATTAGCATATAAATACACTGAATATTTAAATTATTTAAAATACCCGAAAGAAAGTCATAGTACTGCCACTGTCTAATGTTCCATAAGTAATGTCCGTTTGACTGGCTAAATCTTCTGCATTCTCTATTGGTGTTATCATGCGCTCTACTGTCAAAAAAGCAGCCAGATTTGCAGTGTACGATGAAATAATTATCAGCGTAAAAAACCACCAAATTCCACTCACGATGCGCGTACTTGTTGCCTATTAATTAGAGAGAAAAACATTTTCAATGAAGGTTATAATGTATTAGAAATAAGAATTCTTACTTAATAACAAACATTTATTCTATAAAATCCTCCTTTTCCTATCCCCTTTCCAACGAACTGTCCACATGTTTAGACTCGACCTTTCTATTTCATCAGCAACTTAATTATTCTATTATCTAAAGCTCAACACCTCAACACTCTTTCATGGGATGCCATGCATATTCGCGTATTAGCTGAAGGTTAATTTACGACGTACAGTATCCTGTTTTGAACCTCAAATTTTGGCTACGTGTTAAAAGTGTGACACGTGGAAAGTGATAAAAGACATGATTGTCAATTAATTAAAATCTATTGCATATTAAAATCTACTTACAATCGAAAATCAATATATAAATATAAATTTAACTATTTAATGAATCATTATTGATATTAATGTCGTACCTTGGGATTAAGGTCACTTCCCTGTTGCATGAGGGTTCCGATTGTGAACCAGAAGCTGTTCGACAACGAAAACTGATTCTCCACAATTTCCGGTCCCGCATGGCACGGATATGGATTGTTCCACTCGTAAGGACTGAATCGGGCAACTACGAACATTGTTACAGAAACCAGGACATATGCTGCCAATACGTAAAGCCAGATTTCGATAGCCAGAGGATTCATGAAAGAGAAAAGTCTCGCGGGATGACTCGTTGGTACCTGCACAAGAGAAAGATTATTCATATTTTTCATCAATTATGTCCTCGTTTTATTCTCGAAACCTAATATTTTTAAAGTCCGATATTTCTATTTAATATTCATTTTTTCGTTTCTAGGTTTGTATTTGTCTACCTAGATTTTGTATTAAGTTAATGTAAAGTGATAATGTAGTTAGCCTCGTTAGAAACAATTTGAGGACCTCAATGTTCATGAAGAAGACGAAACATTTACATAGGGCTTTGACTTAATTAGCTATTGACTGATGACAAATTTCCAGTTGAACGGTACAATGTCTTTACCTTAAACCTAAGATAATCGAACGTCAACTCTCTTGTAAGATAAGCTTTACTGTGCAATTAACAATTCTATTTACTTGGCTAAACTGTCTCAGACATGTATATATATATGTATTGGTCAAACTCGGTTACCACAATATGGATTGAGTAGTGCAATTATCGTCTACAAAGGGTTTGTTATTACCAATCGTGAATGGGTATTCATGTTCAATAGAAACTTCGGACAAACATTATCGATTTGTGTCGTTTTCCTCATTTCGACTTTAAGATTTCTTATTTTCAGCTTCCACTTTCAGTTCTTATTTTCAGCTTTGATTTTTAGTTCTTATTTGTGGCTGGAGCTTTAAAGTTAATTTTCTTCGAGATCTTAAACCATAAAAAGAACCCTATGAATAATCTATTGAAAATTAACTTCTCTATTTTTGGTTATTTCTCTTGCACTTTCCTTTTGCACATTTCTTATGAAAAGCAATTGACATGGTTTCATTTAAAGATGGGAAGTAGTAAAAAGTCGAAATTACCTTTTAATTACCTTTTCTGCTCATTTAACGTTTATTAAATTATTTACCACGATCTGAACATATCAATGCAGTCTTGACCTGAAATCAGGTCTTGACCTGATTTCGGGTCCCCGCTAAATGTTGTGTTTTGAAAGAGCGTGGAAGTTTGTTCCAGTGAAAATGTTAAAAAGAAAAGGAAAGAAAGAGTAGGGTATTGAGGAACAAAATTGTTCTTTTGAAATTAATTGTACTACACAATGAATCAATTTTTATCAATTTTTAATTAGACACTTCTCAATCATTATAAGCCCTTGTTACGCTAATAAGAATGGTAGAATAGAATATGCAGGAGGAATGGAAATTAAATTTTTAACGTTTCTTCTTTTGTCATTTAATAACACAAACGCTAATTGATTTGTTCCGAAATTAATTAAACTCCGCATAATTAATAGAGGTGCCATGTGCTGCGAAATACGATTCGAGTACACTAATACGAATTACAGCACGTTCCTTCCTCTACCATCTTGTTTCCTCTTTGTTCAGTGCTCATACAGTTATCGGAGCAGTAATTGGTGATTACAGAGTAAGAGGCATTCCATCAGTTTACAATGATAAATATCAGCGTTAATTAAACCACAAATAGTTTTGTTGAAAATCCATCTTCTTGTTAGAGTGAACAAATGAAAAACACATTTATTCTTTTCCGCTTTCATCCTTTCCTTTGCCATCATATTAAAAAATAAGTATTTTTATCACCAAGTTAATATATAATATCAAAGATTACTCTTTCTTACAGTTATTCTATATACGCAGATTGTGTCCAATTCTAAGCGAGACGAAGCAAAAAATTAAAAGCACTGGCGCCAGCAGTAGCGCGTGGGATATTAATTCAGGAAATTACCAAAAAACCAGGAGACCAGCCTGACAAGGTAGGTAGGATGTGTATGTTAAACAAAAATGTGTTCTCTGGTCTGCCCGAGGCAGTTCACAAAACAGCGCGGTGCCAGGATTAAAAGTAGACTTTATTTAGCTTGGTTTGTTTTAAATGCAAGTGGTGATGATGATAAAGTAAATTGCTCACAAGTCATAAAACAAACTTTGATCTCATTTAAGAGACACCTTTTTATATCCTGACTAATAAAAAATTGATAACATACCTTGAAAAGAATTGAAATGCCCAAATTCATAAATGGTTTGGTGAAGTCTATTACACTTTCACGAGCGTAGTTGATAGTCATTGAACCCACTGCCAAGTCAGCTTTCTGAAAATATAATTAGTGGATTACTAGAGTATATCCTCCTTTAATTTCGTGAGATTCTGTATAATATTAGAACGTACATATTTTTATGCTTATTTTTGGTTTTATGTATTATGTCCGTCTTTTCGGAAAAATTTCATTAGGGCAATTCTACGACTAGAGATTTCAGCGGAACAGTAATTAGTTGTAAGTACTTGGCTGTCCAACTAGGAGATTTACTGCTGTGAAAGAGCAAGCTGCGAGGGTAAGTAAGGGAGTTGTCAAACACTAGTCACTCAAAAACGTGTGCTTCAGAAAACAAAGCCAGACGTGTAATTATCTCACTTGAGATAATTATACCCTCCACAAACAGTTTACTTTTTCTAGTTTAAAATAATAGAAAAATAAAAAACAAAGAAAGAAATCCGCTGTCCAGTTAACTCGTTTGACTTTTCCTTTAAAACAAGATTATAGTTTTGCCTCCTGATTTATAAATGTTTTCTAGAATTTTTTCTGATATATTTTTATTCTGTATTTTGAGCACATATTTCCTATAATAGAGAAATTTTATTCTTCTCGCGTGACTCTGTCGACGTCTCATTTCCACTGACTGCCTTCTCTATTTTGTGGAAAACTTCTAAGCGACTGAAATATGACGCGTTTTACTGTCTTCTTTCTTTCCTTCACCAAGAAATCTTCAGACGAGTCGCATTCAAAACTTTTTCACCCTTTTTTCTACTCTCTCTTTTCTACTCTCTCTTTCTACTCTCCACACCCGTGATTCTTTTCCATTCTTCCATCGGCCACTATTGTGACAGATCTTAATAACAGGCGAATTAATGATCATTCGACCAGACATTATTACTTCCTTCACTTTGGAAGGGCCTGCACTATGTGATATGCCATATTCTTTACTTTCATTATTACTCCTTCATCACTTTCAAATTAAATATTCAGAATCATCTTTAAAAAACTGGAATCATTTTCATAATGTGATTTAATCTCAATTCTTATTGTTTTTATTTTTATCGCCCTAACATAAATGTCAAGGATAACCACTTGTCTGCATTAGCTTCATTATAAATTACTCAATGAGTTTTTACGGCATTTCTCATTGTTTTAGTATTTTTTTATTGCTAAGTATCTTCCCTATCCAGATTATTATTATACTTTGAAAATTAATGAGTTCATAGCTAGCTGTTACCCGTATATAATGTCGAAAGAAAAATGCTTTGTCAACAAAGAGTGGAATATCGTTTCTTCTAGCCCACAGGATAATAACGTGATGTGATTAATTACATCAACGGCGTTATTAACTGATCTTAATGCCTTCGTACTCGTTTCACCAAGCGTGTCTATTCACTCGCAATTCCCATCAATTTGTCACCTTTTTGGTTGCGTTCTTTTTTTTTCAGCACTAATAAAGAAATATAATACAAATAATACCATATATTTTATAAATGTGTTTACTAGGTTAAATGTTCTAATATTTGTCAAAGTATCCCATCAAAATTTATTCCCTTAGTATTTGAAAATCACAAAAAAGATCAAAAGAAGCAGATCAAAAAATTCGTTAAAAAATAATAGCTTATTCTTAGTAAAGGATTGTTTACCTATTAAGCTATACTCTTCTCCATTCAAAATTCAAATCGGCACTTTAGTAAAGTCCGTCAGTACCAATCCGTACACAGATGCAAAAGGTTCATTTCGGTGAGATAGCAGCTTTTGCAATGCAAATTATCCAATGGCGTTTTCATTGAGCTGCACGCGGAAATGGTGCGTTGCATGTCGCATTGCAAGAAGCTGTCCGATTAAAACAAAATATACAAATAACAAACCAACGCAACGCAGATAATTAAGTGCGTTTACCATCCTCGCCAGGATCTCTGGCAAAGCTTACACATACAGTCTCATGTCGATAACGATCAGTAATTACAGGACAGCGTCGCGTCTAGAATTGAATTTGAAATTTCCGAACCGCTTAGACTTCGATGCTCGAAATTGGTTTTGATAATTAAGCAAAGATACGATTTGCATTCATAATATGTAACTCTACTTCTGTTTGAAGGTTTAACAAAACTTTAAACTCATATCTGCGATTTAATCAAAGGGATTGAATTGCTTCTACTTAACAACATCACTTTCAAAGCATAGATTCATGCAAATTAGATCACTTTTATCCAAAGCGATTATTTCGAGAGTCAGCAATTAAATTTTTAATGAAATTCCGTGTATTACAGTAGCTTTTGGGAAAAAATAGAAAAATAATTGAGTAATACCACGAGCCAGTAATTTAGTTTCCGGCAGTATTTTAGCGAGACTATAGAGCTCGGAATAAAAGTGTTTGAAGTTGTGCGTGTATAGGTTTTATGACTGGCGCCCAACTGCTACTCTCGTGGTACAGCGATAAGCGTTACGGTGTCAATAATTTCTATTTTTTTTTGTTTTCTATCTTTTATTATTAAAGTTGATTCGTCTTTCTTCGGAGATATAGGGTACTCAATTCTGTGATTAAAGTGGTAGAGGTGTACTTACCTTATCCATCAGCTGGCGAACGATTCCATTCCATTCTCCAGTCTCGTAATCGTAAACGCCGTACTTGCCATCCGGGACGAGTTCAATCCTATAGGTAAAGCCGACCAGCTCTGCTATGTCTCTGAGCAAGTCAATGCAGAAGCCCTCGTAACGCTCGTTACCGCTGAAATTTCCTCCGTTCTTCAACATTACGTATGGTTGTTCCTATCGGGAACATAAAAAGTGTTTTTTTAGTTTTAGAGCCATATACGAACGATAAGTACGCACTCGCCGCGAAGAATCATGAGCCTTAACGCACAAACTTAAGAAAATTTTGAAAGAAAGAACAAATGAGTTACTATTCAAAAGGCTGCTTACTTTCTGAAAAATAAAAAGGAAAACTTTATACTGAACTCATAAAGAAACGAACAGAGGTTCACATTCGATAATTTTTTTACTGCTGAATGTTCTTTATTTTACACTGATTGTGAGTATAGGGGATCGTTCACAAGGTGCAGTTAAATTTTTAGATTTTTATAATGTTTCTCCGAAGTTTGTGTTCTAGTGCATTAATGCATAAAGCAGACCTTTATATGTTATGTCTTTTTCAGTATCTGGAATTTAAGATTATGGTTGAATGTGGTTAAATATTTATGGTCTATAAGATTTTTGATATAATTATCACTGTAAAAATAACTACATCAACAATGTTATAGACCATATTCAAATATTAACACGCTTCGTCTGACTATAGCTTACTCGTACTACTGAAAAAAAATTCGACTTACAACAGGAAGTGCATAATTGATCTTAAACATTCTTTTTGGCATTCTCATATTAAAGTCAAATTTCTACAAGATTTTTTCTAAATTTTATTAAATTTATGTAATTATTCTAATGATACTATTAAAGGTTTTATTATGATAATTACCATAATTACCCTGAAATATACATTACTATTTACTATCTCTCAACTGGGTACACATTTGGGTTGGTATAGACACACTGTAACTTCCGCGTCCTACACGATAATTTAATTGGTATTTACTGTAGCTGTATGAGGTATCTCGATGTACATAGATGTCGTTTATATATATGTACATGCGAACGTTTATAAATACGCTACATGCAAACCCTGATTAGCGCCTAAATTGAATACTCTTCACTGGGCTACTAGCTAGTGAATATTTCCATAAAAAAGTACTTTTTAAGAATTTAAAAAATATTAAAAAATTACATCTTTGAAAATAAATAGTTGAAATGGTCTGCAAAATTTCATCGCAAAATTCGCTTGAAAGAGTTAATTGATGCAGAGTGAGCTAGTATTTTATTATGCTGTTTACTTTGCTTACGATATTTTCAGAATTATATTCTGATGAAAATACGTCCTTTTTGAAAACACAGATGTGAAAATTACGCGTCGTTTAAAAGCAAAGTCCATAGCAAAAATGTTTTCGTATTATTTGCAACAGAATGGAAATTTACATGAGAATACATTTTCATTGTGATTTCTATGAAGATCTGAAATTTTGCCTCAGTTCAGGGATTTTTTTTAACTATTTTATTAAATTCCTTCACAGGTTTATTTTACGCCTAGGATTTAAACTGTTAACTGTATATTTGTACAAAATGAAATATTGAAATATCAATTTACCAGTTATAGATATTTCCAGAAGTGTGAAATTATGGAATGTGAATAAAATACAATGGGAAAGTAACATGTGAAAATGTTATAATGTCACGATATATTATACAAATTCTGCAGTACAATGATTTTGCAATTGGTACTAGAATTATTGAATAGATAAATTTGAGACAAAATTTAAAGGATTGTTTTGTGCTTATCGGATAATTCAAACTCAATCATGTACTCATAATAATGTAGCGGATTTCGATGCTGAGTATTCTGATGCACAATGGACTATTACGATCCACACCAAATACTGTGATATGTAACATGATTGTAAGCTTATTTAGATAGTATTAAAAGCATTTGCTATAATCGATCTCCAATAATATACGTGGGATTTGATACTGGCAATAAACCTAATATAAATACATCAGTATTAAAATAATAAAAATAATACTCACGAGTATCGTCATAATAATTAATGTGATATTTGTGGTTCCTGATTCGAAAAAGGCACCAGCGTCTGTTACATTAACGCCAGATTCAGGTTTCCATTCACCAACCTATAAACATATTTTCACGAATATTTCAATTTTCTTGAATAAGCGCATGAAATGTTAAGAACCGAACCTTTAAGAATAGTACCAACCTTTATTAACGAATGTTGCTTAAGCTTCAATAAGTCTAATTTAAACTGAATCCTTTGTCCCTCTTTAAATTCTATAGGTCCCGTAATTCCTTTAATCTCCACCTGAAAACATGTGTTTGATCATAAATGATATATCAAAGCCATCTTGGAGACGAGTACACTTTTCATTTCCATTAAAAGTAGGCAATTATACGGTTCAAGAAATTAAAATTGAATTCCAACACTCCAAGATGTTAGTCCAATTCTTCAACTTATAAGTTTACTGAACTTGTATCTCGGAGGATTGCAAATTAAAAGTAAAATTCGCTCCTTAATTTATGTATAGAGATAGTTGATTAAGAAAGAATAAATGTAGTATGTACTTTGTAAGTATTTAAGATTCAGTGCAAGGAAGACAAGGAACAGAGGGAAATGAAACCTGATTCAAAAGAGAGATTCAAGTGATGTTGAAAGTATCAAGCGTATAATTTTCAAGTAGGCAACGAAGCTTGGGAAATAATTAGAGATTTAAATATAACTGTGCTTGGCGTAACGTGAACAATATAACAACACCAACACCAATGACTAATTGCAGTTGGGAAAAGACGGAATAAAGCAACTTTGCAGTTGTATACAATGTACAATTGTCCATAGAGTGTCACCTCTTCCCCAGAGGTACGTATATGTTGGACGCGTTCAGAATGTGGAAGGAAGGCTTAGCAGACGGTGAATTGACTGTTTTACGGATTTATCTTGGGACCGCTTTTACGTGACTGAATTGACACAGCAAATAAAGTGTTGCAAACCGCTTGAAGTCCTTCTTCAGGTCACTTTTTCTGTATCCTATTATTTCTCTTACTTCCTTCAAGCCACAATTCCATTTTCAAGCGTCGCTTTTGACTCATTTGCTTCCTACATAAATTCATAAAAAACAAGTGAATTCTGAAAACGCAAAGATGCCGTTATTAAACCCCAGCGTTCAATATCTGCAATTCTTGAATTTTCCAAACATGCAAATTATTTGATTCAGTTTGATTCTCAATCGATCTGAAAGTATAATTCAAAAGTACTCGATTCAACAAAAATTTACAAGATAAAATTAGAGAATTTTTTCTTCTACACATTATCTGCAGACTGCTTTGTAGGTAGAAATATTACTTTTTATAAGAATAATAAAATAAAAAAATCTGCCCGCTTCGCGGGCACATTCTCATCGCGCTCTTCGCTCGCAAAAATGAGCGCGCCTACGGCGCGCGGGGGGTCGAATATAGTTCGATCGTCGCACTTCGCGCTCCGATATATATACACGTCGCGCGCTTGTGCCCTTAGTGAAGCTTGCGCTTTACAGAACGCTTAAAGATATATGTTTTTTTTTAATTTAATTAAATTACATAATTTATATTTTTATATTTTAATATATTTTTTTATATTTGTAATTTATATTTTTAAAAATTTAATTAAATTAAATTAAATTACAGCGTTGAATGCAAAATTTAACTAATTTTCTTAAGGTTCTATCGACCTTAAGGAGCACATTCTCATCAGGGCACTCGCGCTTCGCGCTCGATATTTGATTTAAAGCTGGCGCTCCGCGCTCGGCTCTGTTTAACAATATTTTTCACCATTTAAACGAAAACTACTCATCCTATTGAAAAATGGCCAAAGGAGAACTTGTAGATCTTTTTAAGGTGAATAATTATATTTCTTATCATTTTCTCTGCATCTCGCGTTTTTTGGCTCAAAATTTGAATTTTCGATTTTTTAAGGAAATTCAAAAAGTTGTTATTCCTATCCTATAGGGTGTTCAAAAAGAAACACTTTTTATTTTTAGACTTTTTTTCATATCGTGCGTTGTTTGGCTTCTAATTTAAGTTTTCTTTCATTTTTTTGGATTTTCAAAATGTTATAAGTCTTTCAATTTTTTTTTTATCCAAAAAAGTCATTAAGAAAAATTGTTCGACTTTTTGAGTACTACGAACGTGCGTCATTAGAATTTTTAGATTAAAAAAAAAAGTGGTTTCAAAATTTTTCAAAATGCTCCCACTTTTTGAATTTTTATCCAAAATGGCTGGCCAACGAACTTGACCTTCATTTGAGGACACTTAAAGAGTATAACAAAGGACAATCCAATCTGTCAATTCTTTCGAAAGTTATCGTGCTCACAAACTAAAATATACAGACACACAGACAGACAGACAGACAGACAGACAGACACATTCGTAAAAACATGTTTTTCGGGTTCAGGGGGTCCCAAAACGTGGACATTTGACAAAAACTGGGGGGGTCAAATTTTACACAAATCTAATACCTTCTCTGATGAGAATGTACACGGAGAAACTTTTCATTGTAGAATGTATTATTATAATATTCATTTTTACTAAAGTCAATAGGAAAGTGAAGACATAGTAAGAAAAATGGTTTTATTTGCCATAGCAATGGGAGGAAATACTGTTTATGTACTAGTTTTAAATATAGTAAGACTTTAAAAATTACCATTGAGAGTTGCAAAGGTTAATATCTTTAATAGCAAATTGACTTTAGAAATAAGTGATACTTATATAAATAAAAATTAAAACTATAATTACAAAGATTGGTAGCTTAAATAATATAAATTGAAAAATAGTTTAGAGAAATTACCATTGTCTCTAGGAATGAGCAATGAAAAGAGAAAAACTTGAAAATTTTGCTGTCGGCGACTTTATATATTGCAATAGTATGTAGCAGAAATTCCCATTTGAAATAGTAAATTAAAGGCCGAGTGACGTCAGATACGCCGAACGTGTGGTCCGTGGAACAAGAGTGTTTGTTTTTAGTGCGTTTACAAAAATTTACAGGCTTTCATTACGTATGTAATGAATTAATTATTAATTATTACATTACATTATTCGTATGTAATTTACAAGCTTTCATAACGTATCAACGTTACATGGTGAAATTTTAGGTTTTTTAATATTTGAATGTGGCGCATCTTTAACTTTTTTAACTTAGGATTTTTGCTAACAGAGGGACAACCGAGCCTCATCTCGCAAATCGTAAAAGTTCTGACAGTTTAGTATATAAACATGATGAAATTGATATATTTCAAGTGTCATGTTACTGCGATGCGTTTATGAATGTGTGCGTTTTTAGGTTAAGTTGCGTTAGTATAGTATTTAAGCGTGAGTTGACTATTTATATGTACTTAACTAATGTGTATATAATTTGTATGTGTATGTACGTACGTAACTATACGTACAAAATGTAATATCAACTATGGTAGAATTTACGAATGACTGTGATTTTTTTCATTATGAAGGTAGAATTATTTCCTATTTTCGATAGGAAAAATTGTAAATATGGTTGCACTATCTCCTAAAGACTATGGTAACTCCGGTTGGACAAGGAGATGTGACTTTACTATAGTCTTTTGTAAATTTAACCTACTTTTCTAGGAATAAATGAAATGTTCACCATTACTTTCTCCAATATTATTAGTATCTTCACAGTTTACTATTCAAAATAGTAATTTCTAAAAAACTGACATTATATCCTCACTTTCCTAGCGACTTTAGTAAAAACTAATATTATAATACTACATTCTACAATGAAAAGTTTCTCCGTGTAAAAATTGTAACTTGCTGAAGCTCTCAGTTTTATTTTCTGCGATTTTGTGCAGCGAACATTCCGAGACTCGTTTTAGGTCGATGAGATAGGTAGTTGTGGCTTGTTCATGATGCGAAATGTTAAAAAGTAGCACAAAGTGTGAATCGGACGTAATGGACTCTCGTTTACATTCGAGTAAACGACACGATCGAACCTAAGTGGGTTCTCCACGAAACGACCATTGGTCTGCGACATCAAGAGCCGCGGGAACTGGGATTGCCAACGTATAACCAAGTTAGTTACCGGTCTCTAATGGGCATTTCGACGTACTGCTAAATCCTCCTGTGAAATTACGGCTCCGCCAAAGTAGCTTAATTGAACCGAACGAGAAGTAATTGCTATGGAAAACGTACGACAGATCTCGCAGGAGTAAGTAGTTATAGTCAGCGCTTCGTCGGACACTCATCGGTGAGTTTGGAATTCCACTGAGACTTTCCATATCTTTCCCGAGAAGGAAAGCTGGCGAAAGATCTGAATTGGATGCTTTCACTTACAAGGTTAATTTAAGAAAACGATACATTTGTTTCTTTCACACAGGATAACTACAACTGTTCTTGCTATTTTCCAATCCTTGAGAAAATTAGATCGTTTTGAAGTCAGGTGCTTGTTACACTCTAAACATTATCGAATAGAAATTTATAAAGTAATTTTATTTCGTCTAATGTTGAGAAATTGGAAGAAGTAAAACCTTTTTTATGCAAAATTCTCAGTTTTTTCCGCTTATCGGTATAACTTGTTTTCCGCAAAAGTTGTGAATGGTTATTAAAACGCGAAGAAAACAAAAGACACGATGAGCGTTGTTTAACTTCTAACGCTGCTAATTAGGCATGCCGAGAAGATTTTAGAAAGTTCTTGAGCCTTTGTCTGGGCTAAGTAAGTAGTTCTTATAATCCAGCGTTTACACCAGTTTGAAGTTAGCGCCCAGTCGTGCTCTGGAAGCAAGGAAGTCGTCCTTGGCTTCCTGGGTGTTTGGTAAAGCAAGTTTCGCCCTAACTAGGACAGAGACGGTCTCTTAATTTATGGCTTTAGTTGTAATCCGAGTTTCAATTTGGGTGACTCTCTAGACTTCTGCCTCTTTCTCACATGCTTGTCCGTTCTCTCTCATTTCTCTCTACATCACGCATAGATACACACCCTTATGTACACACACGCGTGCACCATTCTGCACAATAATTTATTGCAGAGCACCTCAAAGTATACGTTACGTGAGAAAATTTAGAGGTGCCAACTTGAAAACAGAAGGAAGTGCGCTGAAATTTACTCAAGTTAAACCAGATTAAAATGTTGTTAAGCGAATCAGAATAAAAAAATGTATTGGTCTTTTTAAAAAGACTGAAATTTACGATTACAGACAGAAGTAAGTTATAATCATAAAATTGTGAAAGTGCGATAAGAAAATGGTAGGATTTCATTGGAAATTCTTGGCATTGGAGAGTGTCATCGGATAGCAGTAAGTATGATATTAACCGTAGCTGAAACATTTATCTTGGCGGGATGCCCAGCTGTAGAGAAAGAGATTCCCTGACCAGAGATTCTGCGTGATTTTTAGGCGGAGCAATGCTTGAAACCGCGATTTCCTCGCCTTCCTACGGATACCAACCATGACGTTCGCACCGTTGTATTATTTATGTGACGCAACTATTTATGATTTCACTTTGCAATGCTAATGACAGCTGCTTGCATTTAGGCGCCATTTGGAGCCATGCCAGAAATCGTATCTCACTTCAGCGACCTATTAGTGAGCGCATCACGTAGGACCGCGATATTCCGTTTCGGAGACTTCTAGTCCTATAAGACTTATGTGAGAATGAAAGCTCGGGTTATGGCACACCGTTTCCCTTCCTATAAAGATAGCTCTTCTTTCTTCAGTATTTTATTTTATTTTCTTTGTCGAAAATAGAGTATTTTTAAGTTATTGAGTTTGAAGAATTTCCAACCGATTAAACTTTCATCACATATATACATACATCAACCACCCATTTAATTAACGTTATAAAATCTCATTAAACATTAAAATACCCTCGTAGTTTAATTACGCTTTTCGAATTTACAGAGGTGGAAGGGAAAATCAACAGACAGTAAACTTGTATTATTTGTATTTATCAAGCTATCGATGCAGCATGGTCAAATGTTGAAAACGAAATACCGGAAATGATTCTTCTCTCTCAAAAACAGCTCGTTGCAATTTGTATTATCGTAGCGAGTGGAGTGACGTCATTTACATTCCCACGGGTGGTCTGGTCAAATTAAATGTGACATTCAAAACAGACAGAAAAGAGAAGGAACAAAAATATACCAGTTTGGCTTTGTTAGGCGAGAGGCGCCAATTAACATCATTATATGTTCAGCAATATCTAAAATGGGAGAGTTGTCAAAAACTTCTGCATGATTTTTTGAACTAGGATGCGAGAATTGTAGTAAAAGATAACTGAAAATGTTTAACGTCCATCACACTCGATTGGCTCTGTGGATGCAACTCGTGGATTTCTGCGATGGCTTTGAATGCAAAAAAAATCACTTGCACTGTGGATTTCACAAATTTCAGTGGCAGAGATGTAACATGACGTGCACTACCACATTTTATATCCTGCTGACAACCAGTCGTGTTGCCATATTTTTATATATCGAAAATAACAAACGATCAATAACATTTTATTGTGTTGATTGAAAGTTTCTGATTTTTTATCTGCATCCGACTCTCTGGTTCTTTTTTCTTGTACGTCGAATTCTAAACTACATAACTCGTTCTTTGATTTAGAGGGTAATATTTGATAATCCAAATATATGGCTCTCTCTCGGAGAGCTTTTTGGTTTATAGAATATCTGTGTTGAAACGTGAAATGCGCTAACTGTTGATTCGACTGGTTTTATACACTTTTTATGAATACAATTTTTAAAATAAACTTCCGCAAAATTTGGTTTTATTACACAGAATTCTAACTTGTAAATTAAAGATAAAAAGAACAGCTGTCTAAAACTCTTGAAATACAACACAAAAAATTTATTTTTATGTTTGTCACTCGCATTATCACTTTCATGTTCCTTGTTCGAAAGAAAAACTCTAATAACTTTTTGTTAGTATATCTTTCCGCAAACAGAAATCCTTGCTACATACATCGTTCAAATACATGGAAAAGACTACAGGATAATATAAATTACTCTCAACCCCACCATTATCTGTACTCGAGAGGAAAATCATAATTATGGAAATTCCCTACTCGCTAATGCTTTCGCATGCATATGCACGTATATATTAAGATTCGAATGACCATAGCATACAATGTATGTTATTAATCGCAGCCGGTGCTCTTATATGTCGTTCAGAATATTGAAAAAAGCCAATGTAGCCCAATGGATAACAGATGGAAAATTCATAATGACTTTAATTAATTTGATAACATTCATGTACTTCTAGATTAATTTAATATAGAGTTTCTTTGTACTAATCGTCCCTGACTTAGGCTGCCGTCGTAGACAGGTACTTATGAGAAGCCATTAATTTAATAGAGGCACGGTGAGATTCCAATATCGGGACCTCTAATCGACTCGGAATATTTGAACCCACGTCTCTCTTACCCTCAAACCACTGGAATGTCGACTCAACCTCTATCTTTCTCGTCCCCTCGTACCAGAAGCCAAGTTATGACATGAAACCGCATATGGTATACCAGGCGAGTGCTTTAAAGGTGATGCAAAAATGCGGTAGTTCATTACAAACTTCCTCTGCTCTTTTATTATCCCCGTGCGGAAATTTCGAAGGAAATGAATTCAGAGCCCTTCGAAATTATTCGTCTTTATCATAAAAGTTTCATTTTTCCATAAAGAACAATAATGCATAAAATAAAATTTTCTCTTTCCGTATAAAATAACATAAAAACACATTTTTTTTTTATAAAATTATCTCCTATTCTTTTTTCGACCTCCTTTCATAGCCTCTTTTTTACAAACTACTTGTTGGTTTGGATCTTCACGACAAGAAAGAGTAAAAAGCGTAAGGTAAATAAGTCTTTTATGCTGGAAAAGGATATCCAGGGTCATTCGAGCTCCTCTAGCTTGACCACATCAAAACGTACTCCAGTCAAGCAGAGCAGAGGATTTTAATGAATGGACGCGAAACAACGTGAAAACTCCATGATGGGTACAAATTTGAAGCATCGTTGAAAAGCTGGAGATAAAGCGTAGTGGTAGGCGTGAAGTTGGAAAGGGGGAAGTGCGACATCACACAAGGATTTGTGGTTTCTGCGTACGACAGATTTGGACGTCGTTCATTAGGGTATTAAACAATTTATTCACCCGTATAGGCATTCACTGGTGTCCCACGTGGACTCATCATTGAATTTCGTAACTCTGATTTGGATTTAATAGAAATATATATGCTCACGGTTCCACTCTGGTTGATTTTCGACAAATCCTCTTGCAGTTAAATGCAATTCCGTTTTCAAAATGTTTCCTTCTTCTTTATCATTTATCAGTTTAAAAATTTTAAGTTTTATTATTTTATAGTTTATAAGTTTTATAAGAAAGATTAGTATTAAAAGAAAGATTAGTATTTAAATACGAAATATTGTACCAGAAATCGAAACACATTCTCGATAATATAACGATAAATATACTAAATATTAAACCAGTTTATCATTTTTTTCCAATAAAAAGTATTTCAGTGATTTAAACGATTTAATTTTCTTTCAAATATTTTTTGAAAGTTGGCTGCGCAACCATGTGGAAAGTCGTTCGGTAGAACAAGGTTGAAAATCTACCTTCTAACTCTGGCACATGAAGTTTCTATATATGTTTGAAAAGTACCGATAATTCAAGCATGGTTGCACAAATTCAGAGGATGCTGACAAAAATTTTGAAAAGAATCGTAGTATTCCTTTTGAATTATGTATTTCTAGCTAGTTTTGTATTGATAGTGGATATTCAGTCATTTTCGGCAATGTATTGGTTGTTATAGACCTTTCTTAGGGGATATCTAGATTCTTCTGATGAATATATTTGCTATTCAATTATTTGACTCTCTAGATATTCAGCTTGAATATCTATATAAATCTTGAATATTCATTTTTCTCAGTGTGAAAGAGGTTTTATACTTTTTGCAAAGTAAATTGATTCACTATGGGAAAAACTGAATACTTGTTGCAATAGAAAGCACAGCAAGGTAGCAACATAAAACAAGAGTGAACTGTAATTTGGTTTCCTGACCATTCGTCAGTTCCATACAATATTTTCGGGCAGCGACTCGTAAACTCTTTCCTCCTGGGTGTATATAGTTCGGTAGCAGCGGGCTGAACTTGACTTTTTTTCGCGCACTAAATATTTTCCATCGGCATGAAATGGAAGGGGTTCACAAGTCCGGATATCGTTCGTGTTGGCATCAAGCCAGATCTTTCCTTTGGTAATTTACGTTATGCGACCGACTCGCGCTTGGCTTTTGCTGCTGAGAGGGAAGCTTCGGTAATTTTCATGGGAAAGCTGCTTCTGTTACTGGTCGCTTATAAAGTGTCACGAATTGCTGAGCCAGCAACTATCGAGGCATTGATTCCAAAGCTCACACATACGCGCATTTCGCCTCGAGTTCAAAATGAATGATCCATTTTAATCTATCTATTCGACACTCTGGCTTCCGTTGCAATTCGTACCTGATTTCCCGTCCAATTGTGTTACCATGATGATGAGAAATTCGTTTCATAAATGGCTCACGAGGAAGGGAATCAATATTCACTCCTATACTACTAACTTTCATCGAGATCTTTATAAAGTTATATACGTACTGTACATACAGTCTGCATAAATTGGGAATGACAGAATTTTAACAAATTATTGCTTCATGTTTTATTAAAATTGGGATGCGTGTAGAGCTCGATGACTAGTTGCCTCTTACGTAAATTACAATTAATTTAAAATAAAACAAAACGACTGCAACACAACTTGTTGGTAATTTCAATTTTCCAATAACTGCATCAAGTTTTCATTACTTTAAAGTGATAGTTTACTCGCCAATCAATTTAAAGGCAGTGAGTTCAAAAAAACTCTAGGAAATTATTTTATTAATCTGGATCATTACTTAATTTTATTAAGTAACGGAAAAGAATCAATGATCATTACTTAATTTCATTAAGTAATTTCATTAAGTAATGATCATTGATTCTTTTCCGTCACTTCTTGCACTAAACCAAACTGATTGTACTTTGTACTTTAAGTGAGTGGAAATCATGTAATGCTGGTACAGCTTGTGGAATGATTACTTTTCTTCGTCAACATATCAGCTTGTAAAAGGTAACTCACGTTTTAATGCTGGTCGTAAGGAAAATTTAATGGCATTAAAACGAAGAAGCTCACCGAGTTGATGTAGTTGATGAGGGAGAGTCCACCGTCCCATGGATGCTCGAGCTCACAGGAGAGATTTGCTGGCTTTAGAGCGTGAGACTGCTCGAGGGTTCTCAAACCAACAGCAAACACCTGAACGCTGTCGTACATCAACGCTGGTTCTGCCTGGATTTCAAAAAGTTAAATAAATAACACACTTTAGTTTGCTCTTATATGTAACAAGATAATATGTATAAAACACATTGATATTTCAAAAAAAAAGAAAAAGAAAAATGTGAAATAACTGTGACCTTAAAATTTATTAATATGATGGTGATACAAGCTTTTCGACTTTAACTCTTTAACTTTATCTCCTTTCTGCCCTTTTTCTTGATTTAGAAACTGACATGACGCTTTTTGCACATCTCTCTTGGTCTAAAACTTTTAAAGGAGGTACTTTCAGCGCTCCAAATCCTCAAAGTCGCTTTCCATTCATCCAGTACATTTTCTCACAGGACATACTTTTCTAAATCTTTTTTAACCTGCAATTCTTTTAGACTTCTTTTCGACTTCTTTCAGTATGCCTTTTTCGTAGTCTATTTTAGTGCTCGTCGACAACTAAGAAAGAGATTCTCGGAAGGTATTTGCTTTCCATGCATAAAGTTGAGCAAAAGCATTTCCCTTCTATTTCCCACGAATTTCCCGTACTTTCCTTAGATACCAAGCAGATGGTAAATATATCGAGGATATGCTTTCGTAACCTGAATGCATGCTGAATTCAATCTAATTTGATAGTTAATATAAGTAATTCATTGAGAAATTCAATCTTCTCACAGGTAACAATAATAATCCTTAATCCTGTCGAAATATTTCAATCATAAAACATTAAGAACTTATGATTTGTTTTTTTTTTATGGTACTAATATGTACTTTTTCTTTTCCTCTTTCTCCAAAATTGAATACATGATCTCATGAAAAGTCTTTTCATGAATAACATTATTTTATTAGCATTGAATTTAATTTATTAGTGGAAAATAATTTTGTTCTCATGAACTCTTTAAAAACGAGTTAGACTTGTATATTTCATTGAATATGTTATATACTTCTGTGTGTGTATAATCTGTATATCTACTTCTCAAGTGGAGGTGCAGAAGTTAGAACTGATTTTATGTGTGTCTATGACTTAATATTAAAGCTCAAATACGAACGTACGTGGAAGTGACTGAATTTCTAAGTGTGTCAACATATTTGCGCAGTCAAACATGGTAAAGGATTTGAAACTTTGGTGAGGTCGGTTGGTCGGCAATACATTGCCGGCACCGGTTTCATCCTCAGCATCCAACATTTCCTGTAAGCGAATTTTGTGACCTTGCTTCGCTCTCGAAGTAAATCAGACTTTGCCTTAAGCCACACGAGCGAGTCAAGAAATTTTCAAAATAATTTTCAGAGAAATAATAATTTTTTAAAAAAAGAGAAAAAGGAAAAAGAAGATTATTTTTATAAAAGAACTTGTTAATAAATATACTAAATATACATTTATTTAGATAGAAATAATTTTCCTCAATTTTCCATAATATAATTTTGCTTAAATTACATACAAATTCTTGCGAGTTGGAAACCTTTAAGAGGAAACTTCAAAACATGTAATATTCTTACTAAGTATCGCGTGGAAAATGAAGCCACGAATGTTCCATCAATAATAAACTTTGCAACAACTTTACAACTTCCGCGTGTTATTCGCGTGTCATTTTGGATTATCCTAAACATTTAATATAATCATAGACAACCTTATTTCAATTAATCAGAATATTTTATTTTGTGATGAATTTTCTTTTGCTCTTATAAAAGAAAATAAGTGCTTCTAGTGTCACTTGCCCGTCAATAAAAAAATGGCAATGTGCCAGGGAATAATTCGAGCAGAGTGGAAATTGTGTACTCGATAATTGAAGATGAGTATGAACTCATGTCTACGGGAAATCTCCGTCTCTTCGCTGCACGGGTTACGCATAAATTTCATTAGCGGAATTTCATCAACTTTCGCATCCCGTTTATTACTAGACGGTGTACGCCGCCGGCGTTTTCTACGCGATGACAACTTTCCATTGAGCTCAAATGCGTTGAAATTACATTTTTTGAGAATTCTAATTACAGGTAAATCAATAAATTTCTACATTTTCTACAAATTTCTGTAATAATTTTTAACGAAAATGCCTTGAATAGAAAATGTATCATGCTTTTATGTGATATTCCATTGTGGTCTGCATATACCAAGATTGGAATCTATACCAAAAAGATAGGATATAGATGTATTTGCGAAGATGTATAAAATGATTCGATTTAAGAGGTCGATCGCGATTTGAGCAGAGATAAGCAGTGTAATGTGTCAAAGGAGTTTATCTTATAAGTAAGACGTTTCCTCAACAGGTGCTTCCTTGGCACTCAGTATTGCGAATGCTGAAACTCCAGTCGGCGTCTATCAAGCAAAACGAGAGAAATAACGTAGTCAGAAATCTCCTTGAGAAGCGAAATAGTTCGAGTCGTGGTGAATACTCGGTCGTTATCTCGAGTTAATTCAAGCGTGCTCTTAATTAGTCAAATGCCAAATCTACAAAGTTCACCTAGGGAAGGTTGCTTCTAACATGCAGGCAAATACAACCACAGTTTGGCTTTTACGGGACTTGACTTCATTTCAATGATCATTGCTGAATGATCCTTAAAGACTTTTAGAACTTGAATAGTATAATAATCTTAATCATTATTCTGCAAACGAGGAACGGAAGAATTTATACATGAAATCGGGCACGTTTAGTGGCCGAAATCATATTTAAGTTTTAACTAGCTTTGGCATCTGCATGTTCATCCTGGTTTCATGTATGCCTTTTCAGTCAAACAGATTCTTTAAGAAGAACTTTCATATTTTTTGCAATTATTTTGCCTGTTATGAAATTCTAAATTTTAGAAAATTTGCCTGTGTGGACATGATAATTCGGTGTTTGAAAATTGTATATGGCAAGTTAAGTCATATGAGTAGAAAAAGTACTTTACAAGGGCTAATACCGCAAAACATGCATAAATTATGAGAGGATGATACGCTCGCGCTATGATGTTAACCATAACCATGCAAGTTTGAAATTTCAACGATGCAAAGCGAAGATATTCAAGGAGACAAATGGTTTGGTATAATACGTGGTGATGTAGTTTTAAACTCGAAAAGTACTTATTTCATACTATACTACATTCATAATCATATGAAAACACAAAACTTCAGTATTATCATGACTCATAATCGCTAATGGTACACATTCTTAATAAATGTTTTAATTAAATTTTGTCACGTTCATGATAAGATGGGTTGACACATCTGTAAGAAAATCTCTTCTTTTTTCCCATCTCGTGTTTTTCTGCCATGCATCTTCATTTTTCCTTCACTCTTATGGCATACAGATCAAACTATATTAGCATTTAAAACGAAATGCAACTGCTCTCGAAGCGAGAATCGTGTCGGAGAAAAAGTTTTTAAGAAGGCCATGACTAACAATAAGACTTTACGGGTTAGACTTGGATTCAATTTTCAAGATATAAAAAAATATCCGTTTCTCAAGTGCTGATAGCAATCTAAAATCACTAGTAAAACTTTTAGATAGACTTTAAAAATAGTTACTGTCGTATTTGCATGGATTGCTATTAAGATGTTTTGCTAAATAGTTAAGCATAGTTATAATCTTTCCCATCATGTTCGCAAAATCAATTTCCCTAACTGAATGGTGTATGACGCAGCGACGCAGGACGAGTAAATACCAGGTGTAAAGTAACTAACACCTGCGAGTAATCATCTTTCGCACTGATGCCTTTAATTAATATTCAGAGAGGAAGCACCGTGTTAAGGTGCCGTAAAATTCGATATTCTGGACGAATTTATGAAATCATCTACAGCGAGAAAACAAAAAAAAAATAAAGGTCAAATTTTACACACTCGTCTGTATCTATAACGAAAGTAAATGTTAGTGATTACAAATATCATTTACAACGAAGCAGAGGTCGATCGCAGGACATTACATGCTATCGCGGTTCATTTCCCATACCAGTCGTTGCTCGTTTTCATTCATTCTCGATGACAAATGGAGCTCTGATACTGGAAAACAGTGTCAACGGGGTCATTCTCCCACGAGAAAATAATTGCGAGAAGGGAACAATATTTTCTGCACCACTCCACGTATCAAATCGGGTTTTCATCAAAATGTCAAAACAGCATTTGAAATATCTTGTCCTGCTTTTCAATAAAACACTGCTTTCAATCAAATGTACGCTTTTCAGTAAATCATTAATTATTAATATATATATAATATATAAAAGTTCTTCAATTTCCATTCTATTGTTATAATTCAAAGGCGAAGAACTGGGAACTTGTAAAAAATGTTATACTCTCGATTCAATGCATTTTATGTAAAAAAAAATACTGCCGTTCTTATTTAAAGGCAAAGACATGCTTCTTTCTCTTACTCTCTCATGCACTTGCACTCGCTTGTTCCCTTTTTGAATTCTCACCCTTAACTTTCTCCTTCCAATTGCCTTCTTGCATTAAACGGCCAAGTTAGCCCCGGAAGACCGTAGAAAAAGTTCAGTCACAATCAGCGGTACAGACGAGCGGAAACGGAAGTAAAAAAAGAGAGGAGGGTGGTAAAAAAAGTCGCCCCCTCTCTAGCGGCTTGCTCTTTTCGTTCCACTATACCCCTATACCCCTATATATAGAACATATAGTAGTAAGTATGGGAACACGACCAGTTTTCCAAGACAAGTGTAGGTGGCTGTTAGTGCGGCCAGGAAACCTCGAAAAGGTAGAAGAAAGAAGACTTGGAAAAGACAGGATGTTCAGATGCGAATACATAGAGAAAGAAAAAGAAGGAAGAGTAACATGAAGGAGGCAGGAGAGAAAAAAGAAATATATGACATCAGAGCTTGTTACACCCCAGCATGGAAACCCCAGTTGCATACTGATTACTCAACCTCCCTCTACCTTCTTTCACTTCCTTTGAATTTTCACTTTTTATTCCTCCCCCTCTTTCTCTAAATATAATTTTCTTGCATTTTTATTACTTTTTAAAAATAATTTACATGCCTGTGCAATAGTAATGAAAGCAGCATTTTCATTCGAAACTCTACGTTCTACTTATAAAAATTATTTTAAGGGTATTTATAGTCGGTTGAGACGACAGAAATACCCAGCGAATAATTATATTCCTCGGGATTATTTGCTCCATCCGTAATTTGTGTCATCACAACATTTTAGTTCAGCTCAGAATTGATCAAAGTACGATTTTTTTTTTAAATATTAAAAGTGGAGATGACCTAAGAAAATGCAGAAGCGCTTTGAAGACTACATGTAGGATTGAATATGTAGATAGGAATTAATGCAGTGATTTATATACAGTAGAAACACTAGGAAGGTGAGTATGTAGTCTAGCTCGATTAGTTTATTTCCCTTGACTCCAAGCCGTCTCTCCAGAAACGTGCATGTTTCCCTATATGTAAATATGATTTATCCTATCTGAATTTGAGGAAATCATATATACCTATAAAATGGAGGAATGCCATGTTTTAATAGTCTCATTTTCTCATTAATCTCGTGCTTTTTCAGCAATTTAAAAGTATAAGTACCTTGATTTAAGGTCACATTTAAGTAACCAAATATATCTCATTTGCACTAACAAAACAAAATTTCGCTTGCATCTCTTAACTCGATTCATTAAGCACCTAGTTAGTTTTCCCTTTTGGGCTCTTAAGTGCGCAGTTAAGGTAGATAATTAAAGGACTTTTTCAAACAGATAAACCAGAGACGGATGAACCAGGATGAAAATCCTGAATGTGCAAGGATTTTGCACGCCACTTGCGCCACTGGTAGACTGGCCAATGAATCACTGAATTTACCCAAGCGCCGGTGGATAACCTCTGCTGTTTGCACCATAAATCAGGCTATATCTCTCACTCTAATATGGGTCTTATTTTTTCCCTTGGATGGCAATAGAAGGGGTGGAAACCGTCACGACTATTCTCGGCAACCGAAGCACTACTCGAAGTGAAGGATCTGCTTCTCTGATTCCTGAAGGCATGAATGAAATCCCACCGTACAGAGAACTTCGATATGACGATAAAAAACTCCTTATACTGCTCTTACAGAATTACTGGTTCAACGCACAAGTCATCATTTGTCAACATTAGTTCAAATCGTTCCAAACAAATTCCAAATTCCCATTTATCTTTTCTAGAAAATTTCATGATTTCATCGATATTTCAGCAATTTGTAAAGACCTATTTTATTTTGCTCGAGCTGCCTGAATTTGGTATTAGTTTATCAACAACTGTGGCTGAGTCAGAGCAGAGATGACTTCTAAGGATCCAAAATATGAAATCTCTGAAAATTCCGAGAAACTTCTTAAAACTCCTCGAAATTTCACAACATTTAAAATCCCTTAAAATCCCTGAAAATTCTTAAAAATCTCTTAAAATTGCATTAATTTATTTTAAATTCCACAAAATATCACGAAATCCTTTAAAATTCTACTAAATCTTTTAAAAATTCTAAACATCTTTTGCATTTCGTAAAAATCACTTGAAAATCATCAAAATTGTTGTTTCAAACCTGATTGGCTTTTAAATGACTTGAAGTTATAAGAAGCAAAACAAAATGTTGATTTGCTAGATGTGTATTAAAAATCGTATTTTTATAAGTTAATATCTTGATTTATTATTATGTATATCGGAAACCAGTGAAGCTGCAAAATTATCGTATTATATAGTATATAATACTATATAATATTATAAAGTTGAACATGTAAATTCATGAAAGTGTATAGAGCAGTATAAGTTATTTCAACTTGATCATGCATCGGTAAAGTTTCTCGTCGCTCGGTGCGACAGTATAGTGAAGCAATTAAGCAAGCTGCTCATTGTTTTAGACATCTCTCTCACTCTTGCATAGCTTTTCTCTGTCTTTCTCTCACTCTGCAAGCTTATCTCGAACCCCGAGACTTCCTATGAATTGTAAATCACTTGATTTACTAAGTTTTTTAATACTTCGGTTCGCTATAGAAGCTGACATGGTAAAGTTTTCATTTTATCGTGGTATCAGAAATAAGAAACCCCCCTTTTTAAACCTCTTTTCCCATATTTTTTCTGACTTCTTTTTTCGACTTTCTTTTCACACCTCCACCTTACATTTTGATTTAGCATTGAGTCTTACCTCTATGACGTGGGATTTATTGAGTATCGTGTTTCCAGCTGGTTGAAAGCGCTCCATATCCTTCAATATTCCTCGTACGATGGAGTCCTCAGCATCCACCAGTCGAAAGGCAGTGATGTTAACAAAATTGTGTTTGAAATCCTCAAGATCGAATGTCTCGATATCCTGAAATAGTTTGTGAAAACTCCATTCTATTTTTAAGGCTCTTTTTAAACTTAGAATTAATTTCATTTATGATTTTTCATAATGTCTATCTTTATAGTTAAAGGGAACTTTTGTCAATTTTTTACAGTGAAAACAACAATTTCATAAAATCATAAAATTAAACTTCCATAATCAACTAAATTTTCATTAAAAAAGAATAAAATATCAGTTCCTCCTTAAAAACACAAATTTCGCTTACGCGGCCTATAAATATTAATGAATTTTCTTCTTTTAGATATTTTTTTTGATTTTGCTGAATAATTTAATACTCTCATTTGATAATTTGGAATAATTATCGTTTTATGCACGTGTTACTTATGAAAGGCATTCATTGTAAATGATTTTATATAACGCTTGAGTAATATACTGATAATACAGTGAATTAACTTTTAATACATGTAAATTTGTCGGATTTATTGCTCCTGTTGGGAGAATTAAAATTTAATGTCAAAATTACAATGAATCATGCAATAATAAATCAAGATTGTACTTACAAATGTTGTGAAGAGGTAGTGATATTTGTAGTCGTTCATTTGCAGCTGTAGAATCTGAGAAAACAGTAATTAAGTTGAAAGTTAAAATTAAGTAATTAAGTTTAAAATTACTCTAAATTTAAAGCACACTTTTTAAAACAATGCCCTACCGTTCGCAAAAAATGATGCATATTATGAGACTTCGTGTCCACTATAAGATTCTTGATTTCTTTATTCTTTACTTCAGTTAGAACTTGTTTATAAGATCCAGGATCAGCTTGTCGCATATGAATTTCTATGTCTTGTAACTTTGGCGATCTTGCAAGTTCTCGAAGCTTAATTAAACCTGAAAATAAAAAGAGAATTAGTCCACTTTTATTCATTGACTAATGAGAAATTTTTTTTGGGCTTTGTACGTAAAAAATTAAATTAGCCCAGAAAATATATTCGAAGTAAGTTATTTTTATGGTCAAACTTTCTCATGGGATCAAGCATTCAATTTGTAAAGTAGATTTTTCTTTTGTGAGAGGTTAATCTCTCGAGATTAATCTCAAGTATAGAAGAGAGAAAGAAAATATATGAGAAGAATTCTAGTTTTATGGGCCCATCAGAGGAGGTTATGAGAACAAGCCCGGATCATCCGTCGTCATTTTTCCTTCACTGAGCATCTTATCGTATGACCGGTCGCTTAAATGGGCGGAAACCCGTGAATCGCGTCGACCCTATGAAATCAATACTTCCAGCGCCTAAGTAATCAAGGTATCATCTCAACTTGTGGGTCTTCATGAGGTTCGTTTGGGCTCGTTCCCTCTTTACTTCAGAGATTTATCTGATCTTGATTTCAGAGCGGTCAAATTTCAGTAAACACTGGGTGTTCATTAATTGGAAACTTTGTGTAAACATTTTCGGAAGCCGGTCATGTTTCCAAAAAAAAAAAAAAAAAATGAAATCCAATACTTACGCGTATATAGTAAATGAAAGGAAACTTAAACTATTTCAATTTATTTTGTATCCTTTCTTTCTCTTTCTGTCCATTTTTTATTTCAAATGTATTAATTTGCATTTTAGTCGATTCAATAATAGAAAAGATTTATATTCTGTAATAGAAAAAAAAGATCGCAATGAAAAGCTTCAGGATTGCAAAGCAAAGTTTTCTCAAGCACATTGCTTCAGTGAATTTTTGGATTAAAATTTAAATAATCTTTATCCGAACAAGATAATTACTATGCTGAGATTTCTGATTCCGGACAGAGAAGAAGATACACAATGGTTTATAAGATTGAGAAAAGTTTAATAAGTTATTAACTATAGTATTGAAATCCTACAGAATATGCATTTTGAAATGACAATAAGTTCCATAATATCATTTCTTCTACATATTCTAAATATTACAAATGAGATGAAATTTAGTCTCGTAGAGCTTGACCAAACACTTATTATGAAATGTACTTGCTCACGGAAATTGTTTTGGATTTAGGAGAGGAAGGATCGATGAGATAGGAGAATTCCACAATAGTCGATGATGGTTCCGACAGAGTTCATTGTCGATTCGTAAGGCGTAAAGGACACGGAATCAGGCGAGCAGGACGAGCAATTTCGCGAGGTGCTTCCACATCAGAGGACGTTGCTGAAGCTATACGTAAAGCCAAATGACGCGACGACTCACAATGGCAGGATAACCTAGGCGGGGGCATTGTAAATTCAATTCAACGCTCGCCAATGAAAAGGACGAATGAGGAATGCCACCTCACATCAAGACTAAATCTTCCCCGCGGCATACGTTATTATATAATATTCAGAGATGCTTCAAGATACTTCAACTTGTTGGATTTCTTGTATCTCAACAAAGTCGAGAACTTCTCATATGGTCTTATAGTTTGGTCAGCGCAACCAAAATAATAGATAAGCTAAGCAATTGTGGCTAGGTCAAGTAAATGTAATATTAATGTGAAAATGTAATTATGTTGAATTGCAGATAGAATAAAAGAACAATGGAAAATTCCCGGGCAAACCCTCTTTGAAAGAAAGACAATGACGAATAAATGTGCACTTAGATTTTCAAGAACTGATGAGCTCATAAAAGCAATAAGAACCGAGAACTCTTTCTTTCGTAATCGGATACACAAATGCTGATGCTATTCTTTCTTTCTGACTTTTTATGAAACGACTTCTGTGAGCTACTTGCCACCTTAAAATTTTATTGCGTCTTGAGCTTTATTCAAAAACAAGGGAGTGATTGTGAATTTTCTCTTTCTTTTCATTATTCCACCTCATTGGTGTGACAAGTGGAAGTGGCGAGAAAACCATTTCCGTCCATTGGAAGTTTATTACATTCTCTACCATGAAACTTTTCTTTAAGAATTATTCGATCGTGATTTGTTATCAATTTTCACAAAACAGAATTTAAACTTCTGTATCGTAAATTTAGAAGCGAGAATTATAAATCCAACTTACCAATGCTGATGCATGCATTGATCTCTATTAACTTGTTTTTCCTCTTTCAATCGCTATAATTCAAAGGAATTACTACAATATTTCAAGTTTGATCGGAAGTAGTTGTCATTAGAGTGTAGAGATAGTATATAACTCGTTTGAAGTTCAATGTGAACCTCGAACATGCGATTCTCGACTTTCTGAGCAATGCAGCAAGCCTCTTGAATTCCCTGGAGAAATTATCCTCCTCTTCTAAATCGACTTTTTTTCTCGACCTTCGAGACTCACCAACGATTCAGCCAATTATCTCTAGAACCTTTCACGGGTTTCGCGACACAAGCGGATTTATAGGGATAATATATTTATTTATTTTACATCTTTACGTCTAGAAATTTTAAATTTACATGTAAATCTACACTTGGACCTTATACAAAAATGGTACAACATATTCTGCATATTTTGTTGTAATATTTTTGCGTCGAAAACTTTGTATAGTATACTTTGCGAAAATAATAAAGTTTGAGAAATAGGTTTGAAGAAAGTGTACACCTTAATTTTCTAGATTTGAACGTTTCATGCACGCAGCTTTCTACAGAACGCAAGATACATGAAAGAAACTATATTCTGGATAAAAATTCTATACAAATCAGAAGAAGAAACTGAGCGTCAGAGAGTTCTCTCTTAGAAGTGGTAAAGTATAGAAAAATATTTGAAAAATTCCTCACAAGCAAACAGTGCTACGAATCTTGCGTATATAAAGAGATCGGAGAAAGGTAGAGCGGATGCAACATCAAATAAATAAATCGAATCACACTATAGAGAGTAATGCATCAGGTATGTGTTTTTTATTCAAATATAAACATTGAACATTTCTTTTAGGAGAATTTACTTATCAATAATTTGCGTACTTCTTTTGTGTTTATTTATTAATGCAGCAAAGCGATCAAATAATTCACCACACACTTTTCTACATATTTAATTTGGGTCATTAATTTGGGTTATTAATTTGGGTCAACAACCAATTTTGGGCTACTTCTCCCTTCCGAAAATAACGATACTTGAATTTCAGCTAATAAAATTTGATGTTTGTTCTTCGAACTGGACGTTTTAATCGTTTTACAGATATGCATTTGAGACTGAACATCATGGTTAGATAACCCAACTCTTGAGAGGAGTTTGAGTTAGAAACGATATCTATGGTGGTTTAACTAGTTGGAAGCACCTGTCGACGACAGAAGGAGGCGGAGGAAAACCAGTGGCTTACTGCGCCACGGGA
Organism: Synergus gifuensis; assembly: GCA_904066015.1. Lineage (NCBI taxonomy): Eukaryota > Metazoa > Arthropoda > Insecta > Hymenoptera > Cynipidae > Synergus > Synergus gifuensis. The sequence continues at coordinate 3,692,093 of CAJFCO010000086.1, forward strand.
CATCCCGCAGGATGTTTCAATCGGAGCTGGATTGGCGAATCGTTCTTTCTTGTATTACTTTTTTTTTTTTTTTTTTTACATTTTTACTATTTTCTTCTTTCAAGCAAAATGTCTTTCGTCCATTCTGCACAAAGAAATCAGTAGAAACATTCTAAAGTGCTTCTGACCAATGGCTATTCTAGAAGGCTCTCAAGGAAGAAAATAGTTTCCTTAAAAAATTCTTTCACTGTATGGAAAATGTATAAAATGTTAGAATGCTTGAATTTCTTTGAAAATGGTTATTTCACTGGGTAACGAAAGTGAAAAGTGAAAAAAAGAAGTGAACTATTTTTGAACGAATACAAGAAGATAAAGAAACTAGTATTCTGATAAAAGATTAATATAGTCTGAAAAAATTAGCATTGTCGTTGCGCAATTATGTTATCTGCTGAGGGGTAATATAATTTGAAAGAATGCTTATGCTAACGACCTCGTTTTCTGAGGATTATGGATCAGAACTTAATCAGCAACGAAGAAGACGCTAGATGAAAGTATAACGGAACGAAAGAGTCGTTTGCATAATGAATTTTTTTCCTTGAACCTATAGAAGCTGAATATTGATTGAATAATAAGTGAAATCGACCACCTCCTCATATATTCCTTAGCACGATTTTAATTTTTGCAATTGCATGATCTTCTTGCAAAATGAATTTACAAACTTCTGTACGCAGTAAATTATTATGTTTATTGGTAATTGAAATGAAATGCGCATGAGAGGAGATGAAATTAAAGTGGAAAAGACCGTCTCGGTAGTACATCGGAAAATTTGAAGAATTTCTGAAGGCGACTTGGCTATGAATATGCATTTCTCTTAACGCTGGAGATGAAGAAGAGGGTGCTAAAAGTTCGAGAGAGTTCTCTGTACTCCGTAATCGCCTTCATGCTTTTTCAAGATGCTCCTAGTTCTCGTTATCAAGTGCGAATTTCTATTTCAGAGGAATTTCTCAGTTTTCATGATTTGACATTTATGCATGATAAAGAAATTTAATCCTCTGAATTTATTCATGACCGTTTGAATAATTTGTATAATTTCTAGATATACGCAAGAAGCTTTCTGTTTATATTTTATTTATCCAGTTTTCCTTAATTTTGAGTATTTTATATCTTGGAAAGAAAAAGATTAGCACTTCTTTTCTATTGGGATCGGCCATTAATCATATGTGATATTCCAAAAGGGAGCGAAAGGTCGCAGATATAATCAGAATTGATTACAGGAGGGACACAAGTTCCAAGGCACATTTTCATGCATTATTTTGTATTGACTTTTCAAATCAATAATTCAATTTCTTGGCACCAGTAAGTTAATAACAAATAATCCTTAAATTAGAAATAACTGTTATATCTATAATTCTATAAAGACAAGAAAGTTGTATAAGTACCGAGAGTCTCACCGTAATCTTCTTCGTAGATAATGGCTACTTTTGTCCAGTTCAGGAATGCCATGACGTCTTGATAGGCATTGTTGAGCAGTGTTTGTGCGGGATGTAAATTGATGCTGAATTCTTTAGCCTCTGTGTCCAGATCAAGCCTGGCTTCCAGGTGTGGTATGTCCAGGGCGTCGCAAATGCTATGTATATGCTGTCCCAGGATCGGATTGGATGGACCAAAGATTGCCTGTACTCCAAATTTAACCTGCTGACAGGCTAAAAAAGAAAATTAATATAAAAATATACTATATATGTATCATTTGTTCAACTACAAGAGAAGCAGTCCAGTATCAATTAATAATATTGAAATTATATAAAATAATACTATATATTCACTACATATTCACTTTCTTTCAATTTGTCCTTGTGAAATTCGCCAGTGAGTGAAGCGAATGAGTTATATCGAAGTATAAGAGGGTAGGATATTGAAATCGGAATTCAAATCTTGAAAATATTGGGTAGAACGTGTAGAAACTGGAATCTGACTGAAAGTTTACCTGACAATAGAAAAAGGCATGTGGTTGCTGAGAATGGGTTAGAAAAGCACTTGAGCCAGGATTGAGATTTTAGTAATCCAACAAAAGCATTTTTGAAAACTTTTTCAATATTTTTTATCGCTTAAGAATTAAATTATATTCGAGAGCCTATTTATGTCTAATAATAATCTATATTTTTACATATGGTAGACGCAAAGTCATCCTTAGTTTTACGAGATTAGGATACTATCGCTTATTTGGCGGAAAGTTTAGTTTTACAGTTGAAGTTTAAGTGCATCATACAACAGATGTTTAACTTAATAACTTTGTAAAGTGGCGACTTTAGCTGAACCCGTTGCCTTTAACGATGTATTAAACCCTCTTCTAATAGAACTTCTTCCGAGTTATTATAGAATCTTTCATCAGATACGCGTGTGTCATACGATATCACGTGCTTATATAAAAACTTGTAGAATTCATTTTTATCTAGAAACTCAGTACGGAAATCAAGTGATCTCTGCAAATCATGTAATATAATTAAATCCTCTCATCCGAGAAAAATTTCCTGTCCATCTGACTATTTTGATTCAAAGCCACTCAAAAGAACGCTCCTATTTCCTTTAAACACGCATGCGCGTCATTTCTTTGGTATTTAATTTATTTTTTAATATCCGCCCGACATGGCCTGATGAATAATTTTCACCCTTGGGCCGAGTGTCCTGGAAGTGACACGATAAAGAACCAGAAAAGGAAGAATAAAATAATAGAAGGTAGGATCACCTTTAGAGCAAAATTTATAAAGTGTAAATTCAAAATTTTTGTTATAAATTAAAATGTATATAAACTGCATGTGATTTAAAGTTTTTAAGTTTCTTTTTACAAGTTTAAGAGACTGATTAAAAGCTTGGAAGCATTAATTGTCCAGATTTGCCTCTATCTTCCAGGAATTATTAAAGAACTCGAACATGATTTAAAAATGAATTCAAATTCAAAGACTGCTGCGACAGACAGCCTACTCGGCTTTCTAACTTATGCAAAGCAAGGAAAACTAGTTATGAAGTCCTCCTTACCTCGCTGGGACACTTTGGAAAATATTTCTGCGCTGTAGTGTCCTTTCGACTGGGAATGACGCATCGTCTTTTCGTGAATATCTACCCACTTTTCGTTTTTAGTACACCTACGTGTCAGGATTTATCGGAAGAGATTTCTGAGTACGATGCTACGCATCCTTCAAAAAGTTTTGCATTTTTTCAGAAATAAGGAGTCTATATAATCTAGACGAATTTAGAGTAAACAGAATATATAATGGATATGTGAAAGATGTATTCGAATTTTAAAATCAAAATATATACAGAGTGCCTTAAACGATTGAAATAGTAAATTGGATCAGTTACTTTTTAGATGACAATTCTGACCTCAAAAAAGCTAATTTAATTCCAAAGAAAGTTGGAGCTTAAGTTTCTCGCCAGTTCAATAGAGAATCAGTACGAGGAACAAGGAAATCCAATTTTTCACCATTGCCTGTGATGAAGAGTCAATAAATTTTGGAATTCTTTGTAGATAGTTTGATTTTATACCATCATCTATTCGCAAGAGTGGATTTCATGTATTGGGATCAGATCTGGTGCGATCAAAAAGTTTTTTACTTTATTTTTATCGATTTCATTCCAGATTGAAAATCGACCAAACGCATAATTTACGACGATCCATAGAAAATGGAAATGAATACTCGACTGCATACGAGCACACCTTAATCCCAAGGTAGTTTTTCAATAGGTTATGTGGTCAAAGACTTGCCATATTTTTTCCAAGGAGATAAGGAATCTCGTATACTTACCTTTTTTCTTCTCATAAAAAAAAAAGTTTTATGCGTTACGGCAGTAAAAACAGAATTTAAGGTAAGCGAAGAAGAAAAGAGAGTATGGTATATTAATAAATTTCAATAAAAGTATGTTTTTAAAATTTTTAATAAGAAACTTCATTACATATATTAGACTCTTTCGATCTTAAAAAAATATTAAAATTTAGTAGGTAACTTAATATCAATCTCCGTTTTTTATCGACAGTTGTGTTTTCTCTAACTAATCAATTTACTTTTAATTTGGGTATAAAATATTCAATTCTAATTCATTATGTATTTTCAATCAAAGTTTATAATGGAACTACATTAATTTATCAGTGTCCATAAATTGTGTATTAATGCGGACATAATCCTTAGGCGAGAATTATGATAACATTAAGGTCATACTTGAGTAAGTGGTTCATCTTCTCCAAGTAGGTATATGTATAAAGCATAAGATTATTATGCTGCATATTATACATTATTATGCATATTAAAGGCTATAATAAAAAATAAAAGGATCTGTTGATAAAAAGCAAATGTCCTGAATTAAAGGGAGGAGTTTACCTCTTGTTTTAATTTCATTAATATTTTCTCGTCGTGTAAAAAAAATATCTTAATTTTTCTTGGTCAAGTTACTTGGAGCCTGTCTCTTGGCCAATTGCACTCCTCTTATTCCAGCGCTTGTAAAACTCAACAGGCAAATTGGCTTCCAACTTCTAGGAAATCCAACGGCAATTTCTAAAGCAAGGTAATGGGTAAAGAGGAATGGGGAAAAGAGCGGTACGAAGACGAGTCACACTCCTTTATAAAGCCCGCGGGCTCTCATTAAAATTTCAAAGACTTGCAGATCTTCGCGGTCTCGATTTCTGCCAGAATTTTTTTCTCCCCTTAAACAGACTTCTCTCTCTTATGAATTCAGATTAATCAACCATTAACAGCGAGTCGATCAACTGCTATCATCCGAGTCTCCCTCTAAATTTTCCTTAAATCAACGCTGAATTTTATAAGAAATTTGTTTGAGCTGCTGTTGGTTCACTGATACGAAAGAAATTAATTATTTTTCAGACCCCCTGTTTGGAAGGCTGAAAACATCTTCGTTTGAAGTTAAAAGTTGAAAGAAGATGAAAGGACGAAAACTCCATTGAAATACTCGTTTCTCCAGAGTAGCATAAAATTTCATTTAAAAAATTACATGCTTGAATATTGTACTCAAAAATTAGCTACCCAGATGTAACAACGTTCAATTTCTTTATGAAAACAATTTTTTTATACTAATTTTTTCCTTAATACATTGTTAAGCTAATAATTTATTATATGATTCTTATGACTATGGAAATCTGGGGGTTTTCCACTCTGAGGTTTGTCGTATGCGAATAATAAAATAATACCTTTTTACTCCCTGCTCTTGAAAGAAGAGAATAAGTGTTCACTCGAAAATTATTTAATTGAATTAAAATGAAATGTAATATTCTGAGAATGTAGAAACGGAAAGTGGCAATTTCTCTTCAGAAAATTGTGCAAACGTACAAAGAAGTTCGCCCGCGTCTTTTCACCCGTGTCTCCTTAACGAGGATCAGTGGGCCCTTTGATATCGCCAATTCGCAAAAGCAAGAGACTGTAGATCGTGTCATTCGTTCAATCAATGCAATTGTCCGTTAAATCTGTTCGTTGGAGTTTCGAATCAATTTTTGTCGCGAACAGCTCTTGTAGATCTGACGCATGATTGCTCTTGGTTCAAACAAAAGCACTTCATATAGCCGTAATCGAAGCAATCAGTTAAATACTAACAACACCTGATCGTTATTGGACTTTAAAATAAAGTTTACACTGAGTTAATTTTGCACGGGATTTTAAGTTTACAAAGTGAAGACTTAACAAAAAAGTAGCCAATATAAGTTTTTACAGATAGATTTATTAAAGATTTATTGGTTAAAGGATTGAAGTAAAGAGTTTGGAAAGAAGTGTTTGAAGAACCTCTTTTATCACGTCAAGTCACTTCACACTCTTTTCTCCTTAATTATATATATAGAATCCAATCGATCAGTGAATATAATTGACCTTGTTACAATTTTTAATAGGTACAAGATAAGTGTTAAACCATTTTCTTTTCATCTTTTGCGATCTCCACTAAAAACGATTTAGAATTAACAATGAAATCATTCATTCAAAGTTTTCTTTTTTTCCGTCTATAGAAATGAAACGTTGGAATTTCTATGTGATATAATTAGCATAAATAGTTAAATGGGTCTAATAAATGAAATTCTTATCGCGTTCTCAATTGGAAGATGGCATATTCTTCTTAAAGCAGAACCGAGAGCAGAACTCATTTGCATTCAAAGACACGTTGCATCCAACGAAACGTCTTATAAACGTCCCAGAAATTGCTTGACGTCGAGTTTCGTGCTCGTTGGGAGAATATTACAACGAGTAAGGTAATAACGTTTCTACTTTTCGGTTCCTCCAATGTTTTCGTTTCTACTTTTTTTCGCTGATTCTCACTCTTCTGTGTCTCGCTCCGACCCATCATAATTGCAACTCTATAATATCGGCGCGAAAAGCCGGAAGTCAGATAACCGCGTTTTGCACGTACGTGTATAACCATAAAATCTAAAAAGCGTGGCTGCACCCTGATAACGCTTTTATGCGAAATAGACGGGCTACTCCCCATGTAGCAGTGCGAATTTTTTACCTTTTTACATACCAATGTCGCGAGAAACATTGCGTGTTTGTCCAAATACAAACATTTTTAAATAAAACATTCAGCTCTACATTTTTTTATTATTATACGTTGAAATTTTATAGGTGAAGTTATCTACCCTCAAAATGGTGAACAGGTGATATATATCGACTGCCCTAGGGTTGCCAATAAAATATTTTAGCAGAGAATATATTGAATTGGGAGTTTTCTCTGCAATCCTCATTCAAGTAGTGCACTGTACATGTTCTCTCACGGGTTGCTGTGTGTAATCTAGCATTGATTTTTCATTCCCGGAGTCTACAAATCTCCGATGAAATTCAATATCCAATAATCCGAATCTTTTATCGTAGTATACTCTCAATTCAAAATACTCTATGGAAATCCTGCTTAATGGATTTTTAAATATTTTTTTAATTCACAGAATAAAATGTAAAGAATGGTATTATTGATATTTCAATATAATGGATTATCTGTTTCTAGAAATTTATCAAAATTCTGATAAAATGGTCAGATCCTTATTATTTTCGTTTCATGGTAGAAATATACGAGGTTGACTTACTTATTAGACGTGTAAATTTCCGCGGAATATTCTTTTCCAAGTATAAAAGAATGTCGCGAAGAAAAATGGTTTTGGCAATGTGAATATTGTTGATGGGCACTTGAGCCACCAATACTCACACTCAAGCCTCACAAATGGATAATACGTTCCTGACGACCTTATAAAAGTCGGCCAGACAATAGTTCAAGACTGTATATCTAATATTAGACAAGATAAGAATATGTATTCTACTTTCGTAACGATAGTAGTGGAATGCAGTCTATTATCCTGTTGGACTATATAATGCAATGGGAGATAAATTTTCCATTCTGACCGTTTTGTTGCAGATGACATTGAAACAGAATCAATATTTCTACCAAGGCACTTAAGGAGTGTTAAACTCCCGATTAATCATAATTTTATTTAATATTCATAAACATTTTTTTTAAGGTTTCGTTAAATTTATGATATAAGCAAATGTTTTAGTTTTTTTTGTATGATTGGTTTCTCACTTCTTACCTTTTTTCGATGCGTGAAAAGAGTCATCTCTGGGAACATACTGGATATCGTAGACTAATGTGGTTTTGGGAAGTATAATTCTCTCTTTGTTGATTTTGTAAACAGCGTATTTGAAGGCCAGCTCGGTGCTGCTGTTTCTTTGGTCATGAGTGAATAGTGCTCCTGAAAGTCAAACAAACACGCCTTTTTGAAACAGTATTAATAAAAAATTACAAATGACTAGAGAATCAATGAATGCATCCTTGCATCCTTTTTTTCATTTTTATCAATATGACCTAAAAACATTCAACATCAAAGTTCCTCAAATATTTTCCTAATCTAGAGCACCTATTTTGGTAATAAGCTTCTTTGAAGTGATACCCAGAATTCATAGATGTCTTCATACAGAATACATATTTCCATTTCCGAAGTAATTCGCTCAAATCGCCGGAAGCTATTTGTCGAGAAGGATAGACTGGCTCGACACAGCAAAAGGGTTTTCAGGTGCACTTTTAACCTACACCCTCAGGAAATTTTAAGGGCTGATATATGCACTTGAGATATTCTTAAAGGTCATGTATACTGTGATCAAGAGCACAACTCGAATGAGAAAATCCGAGAGAAAATCATACTGCAAAGATCTGTGTAAAGAGCTAGATGAAGCCGCTGAACGAATAGAGGTGCTAACATTTTATTGAACTCTAAAATAGTGATAAAAATAGTGATAAAAGTAGTGATAAAAATAGTAAGATGAAAGTCGTGCAAAGTTCTATACATTTTTTAACTATTAACAAGGAAATCTCAAGTATACTTTGGGAATAGATCAGAAAATTTATTGTCCTAGACTGGAAGAGGCATTCCTTTATCTACTGCAAGAAAATAATCGTCGAGCTAAGCCAGGGCTGGCACGTTTCGCTGATCCGCCTTTTTCTTTCATTTTTTTTTATCTCCCAGCCTTCGGTGTTCTCTCTTCTTTTTTTTTTATTTTTTGTTTCGCGACGCGAGTAACTAATCCATTTACCCGTAAAGAAGTGGATACACGTTGGCGCGCTCACCCATCCCTGCTTCTTCACCCAACCCCTCGCTTTCCCAATATAGTTCTTTTTCGACCAGTGGCCCATCATCCAGCACTTCGTACCCGTTAAGTATCTCAACTCGGCTCAACAGCAGAAGCTCTGTTTTATAGGATTTCATCGTTTTCAATTGCGATAATTCTTCTTTTTCTACTGAATCCGGATTCTTCTGATCTTTATGATTCACAAGTTAGTGGAAAATTATCAGACAGCACCAAACCTTTTTCAATTTATAGTCACCCCAAATTAAATAATTTTATTATACCTCGTAATATTATTTTACTCTGCGTAATAAAAGATGAAGTTTATATTAGGTGGGTGAAAAAGTTTTTCTCGGAGTTTAGATGCAATATGAATGTTGGATTGCAGAGATTTCACTAACGAGTTTTTGAGGATGAATCCCTTGATTTACATTTTGTAAAAACACACCTTGGTCTACACATGTGGCAGAGGGAGTGCGTTCAATAATATACAAATGAAGTACAGATTGTATGCAAATATAAAGCTTAAAAATATTTTTAAAAATGATTAAGACAGTAACTAAACTGTTCAGATTTATGCACAAACTACATAGCGTTACGTAACATCGAGAATTCTTGAATGTCATCTTTAAAAGTATATATGTTGTTATGACAGTAATACGTTTCTTTACCGTTGGCGATAAAATTCTTTGAAAAGACCCGTAAATCGGTTTATGTATACTACAAGGAGAAATGTAGAAAAATATTATAATACTGATACTTTAAGATATATAATTTAATTCTGCATCATTTCTTTTATTTGGACCAAGATAGTCTCTCGTAAAGGATCATTAATGAGATAATACTATATATAAACCAGGGTTTCTAATCCAGAAGTGGTACATTCAAGCTAGGAACTGATAAAATGAATTCTGTGGAAATAGTGTTTCACCCCATATTCATTATGCTTGTCTCCCTTTCAATATTCCCTTCATCTTTAAGCCTGCCTATGTCCCCAACTTGAATTTTCTGTCTCGCTCTTGTCTTTACGAGACACGAAATTACTTTCAATTTCTCAAAGTGCAACAGAAGTGGTAGTCGCCAAGGAGAAGGTATTGCGACCTTAACTCTCAGGTCAAATCATTACACTTGTGACCCTATACGAAGTACCGGAAGTCAGTTTTACTAATGAAAGCAAAGAGTCTTGTTAAGAAATGAGAGTACTACTAAAAGATGTTAAAATGATACTCAAGTACGAGAAAATTTCATTAAGACAATTCTTAGAGTAAAAAAAATATTGTGAATGAAAACTGTTATCCTTGCTACAGATGTAGAGACAGATAGGAATATGTATAATTGAATGGAATTTGTGGAATAAATGATAACAGGAATTTAAATTCGTTTTTTCAAGAGAAATACTAAAATCATTCATACACACTTGATATGAATAATTGTCCAGTAAATGTTCTTTAAAAAAGATTGCCTTTCCAGTATATTTCGTACCATAAATTGGATTGTCGTGTTGGACAAAATTTGAAAATTAGTACTGTGCACGACTAAAAGGGTTTGGTAAGGAAATGAAGTTAAGACAAATTTAGTTATTCAAATATGTTCTGTCGGTTTTGCAAAAAGACGACACTCATTGAGGGGTCTACCTCTGGTCTCATAATAAATCATTTCATGTAAATGTGATTTTTCAAGGGAGAAACTCAAGAACTTTGATGTTTTGATTACAAAGAGTAAAATTTTGAACTACTACCTATCAGAGATTTTTTTTCAACGGAAGCTAAGTAGAACATGCCCTTTGTGCCGTAATTTGATCACCATTTTCAAAATTAATAATTCTACTAGCTCAATTTTTTTTTAAAGTTAATGAAATGAAAGTACTTCTTAAATAAACATTATGAAAACTATTTAAAAATGCACTCATTTTTATTCTATAGATTTAATAAATTTTCTTCTGACATAATTTTAATAGAAAGCCCGCTTTCTTTTATCTAAAAAATATAACTATATTATCTGAGCATTCCATAAAGTGTAATTTTAATCAAAACCAGTTTCATGAAACGTAGTCGACTTTTATCTATGCGAACAAAAGTAAAAGAAAGAGCATCAGATATAGGTGTGGGTGGATTGTGAATCGCGAAAAGAGACCAGGAGGAAACGGAATTAATTTCAATTGTGGGTGACGGAAATGGTGAAAAAAGGAACAGCAGAACACTAAACGCCACGAGCGGTCTTCGCCGATAACTATAATCGAATGAGGAAAGTTAATCGAACCATCGTCATACTTTATATATATATTATATATATATATACGAGTTCAACTTGAGTGCGGTCGAGAAAACGCGCAGGGCTTCAAATTTCACGAGGAATCTAGCGCTGTAAGCACTTCGTTTCGAGCCATTTATATAACTGTCTACCGCTTTTTTTAAGATAACGAAACAAACAAATATCCGGCCACAGAATTGAGAAAACTCTCGATATAGAATTTCGTGACCCTACTATTGAAATAATAAAAAATTTTCAAACTTTTGAGTGGTACCATCTATTTATTATATATATTTATTTTATTTTATGTGTCAGATAAGAACGAAAATTCATTTGTTTGTATTTCTTGTTTCATTTTCAGTCGCACGGATGAACTCAATGGAAACTTGGTCATTTCGAACTGAGAACACTGTGAACTCTTTTGATTAAAAGTTGCATTAGACAAAAAGTGTAATATGTGTTTTATTCACGTTTTTTCCTTTTCCCTTCATTTACATTTATTTTATTTTTATCCATTATATCCTCTTTTATCCTTCAATAAAGAGAAAAATTCTATCCTGCTTTACATCGAAGTGATATTTTCTATTCAGCTTTATTCTGTATGATATTGAAATAGGATCTATCCTGTTTTATTTCAACGATAAAGTAGATAGTGCCTCTTCCGAACTATTCAATATTGGGGGATAGACTTTATACTATTCCAGTGAAATGCAGACACTATCTAAACTATAATCCAATTCGTCTTAATCATGTCGATTTATTGTTTTATAGTTATATCCACCTCTTTTGAATAAAAGTGAAATTTTAATATGGTCAGTGTACAATTTTCTGACACTATTCCAAATCAATTTAAAAATATTCATCAACTATTCAGATAAAACCGAAAGAAAACCGAGCAGCAAAAACTAAAAAATGTTCGTGAACCTCATTTTTGAAGTTAGTGTGAAAAACGATACCGATGCAAAAAGAAAAATAGGAAACTTACTCCATCGAACTTTCATCCTCGTATCGATGGCGTGAGAATTGAGACACCAGTCATGTAGACGAAAGCATCCACCTAAGAATTCCTACCAAGAAATCTAGTCTCCTGATGCAGAAAAAATAACTTCGATGTTGTATATGAAATAGGTTTTAATAAAATATTGTGTATGCCACCAACATCTGTATTTCAAGACCCCAAAAACTGAAACTACAAAACTTTTTAACACTTTATATTAAAGACACTCGAATAATTTACAACCCTAGTAATCGTTCTATTTCGTTTTCCTTTTACAAACCTCTTAATCCAACCCCATTTTTCTAAATTGAACGGGTAATCCAAAAACTGTTTCATAAGCTTTTTCTTAAGCACAATCTAATAAATTATCAAGAGCCAGAGCACTTCTCGCAGCCAACGTTTCGACGTTCCGTAACGGCAGTACAGATCGTCGTTGTCTCTTTGTAGAGAGTGGTGCAAAAGGGGTTGGAACTCCCGGTATATTTCATGGTTGGTTGAAAACTAGTTCATTAATTCTACTACGATAGGTTGTAGTTGGTGTAAGTGGGAAGACCATGGGCCGAGTTCGCTAGTCGGTTCAGAATGAGCCCTATAATCATCCAAGGAATTATCCGCGTTAAGTCGGCCTCTCACAGAGAGTGGTGATAATCCCTCTCACTCCCGCCCACTTTTGCCTATTAACGAGACGTAACTCAATTTTCCAAGCACTTGATTCGAAACTGCAACATTGATTGATCGACTCCGACAAACTCTACTTTTTTTCAAAGGATATCCTGAATGCATATTCCAAAATCTCCTTTCACTTAATAGTGGAATTAAATTTCACAATTTACTAATCGATAAAGAATTAAGAGAGAATTTGAATCAGAAAAAAAATTCTGAATCAGAATTCGAACTCTGGCCGCCGCTAATCGAGATCCAAAATTGAACGACGCATTATCACCGCTATCAATTTGTTAAAAATCCATATATAAAATAATCTATTGACCCTCCTAGTAATATATTGCGTAACGTTGATAGTGAGCTTATTCTGTCAGAAGCGTTTTTGCCTTGAAGAGCTGTGCAACCCTAATTCAATCCGATCGAAACCGTAGCGGTGTTAACTGGTGCCAAGTGCTTAGTAGGTCGGATAATTCATCTCTGAATTCTCTTATCAAAATCCGATGGTAAGAGTTCTCTATAATCATGGGCTCCAGTACTTGTAATATGAAATCTTATAGATTTCATATTACAGGTACTTCTTATATTATACAACAATATTTCGGATTTATTCAAAGCTTAACTCAATTAATTTTAATATTCTTTGAGCAGTCATGATCTAATTTTATACGATTAAGAGCAACAAGGTAAGAATTTTTTAGTTATAAGTTCCAATATATTGTGAATCTGAGGAAAGAGCTTATAGATAATAAAATGGATGCTCAGTACGCCAAAGGCGACAATTCGAGTACTTCAGAGAGGAAATCAATAATGCCTCAATAAGCGAAGCAATATGCCTTCTAACTCTATTTACTTTTTCTTGTTTCTCATAATATTAACGGAAATAGGAAAAAGGAAAAATTAATGCATTTTTTTCAGCATTTTAGTGCCTTCAACTTTTCACTTGAGAAATATTTTACATTTGATGGTATTGAATCAATCAAATATGCAGAAGAATCATTTCTTCGATAATATGGTAGAGTCTGTCGATCGTTGTATTGTGAATCTATGTGAATGAAAAGAGAACGTGCAGATTCTAAGCTGAGTTCTTTTCTGAAGCCAATTGCATTATGCGATGCACCTGCAAGCACCGTGCGTTGCACCTTCAAACTAGCGATACGAATGCGACGTTGAATAATGTATAGACCTCCAACCTTGCATTAATGTCTGTTATGAGTAAAAATTTTCCGAGATTCATCATTAAAAATCGTTGGTAATCATGTTTATACTTTACTAAGTATAGTATTGTCTTTTTTCTGACCTTTTCCACTCGGAAAAAACTCTTTGGCTGTCAGAACCACAAAAATAGTAAAATAAGGTACAACTACTAATTTCTGGTACAACTAATAATGATACAACTAACTAACTTCAAATATAAAGAACAGTTTCACTATATAATTATAAATTTACAAAATTGAATAATAATAATAACAGCAAATGAAGTACTTAGCGAGTGTTGCTTGAGTATTAATTTAAACGTCAATTATCATCATACGATGTTATCTCACGAATGTACTCGACGCATTTACATATCTAACAATTCGGTTAAGCGGAGATGTTTCGAAACCACACTTATGCAGAGTTTCCTCATTAAAATTGATGCAAACAAATTCAGTTTAATCAAAGTGTGAAAGATTGTGCTAATAGTTCTGTGATAATTTTCTATGGTCTCTATACGGTATCTATTAAAATGCAAGCCTTTAAATTTGTGCCAGTTGTCAATTTTGTTGTCGTTTACTCTGAAATAAATTTCATTTTTAAGAAATGAGAGCTTGTTTCCATATTATTCTGAAATAACCTTGCAAACAGATGCAGCGTGAAGAGCAAATATATAGTCTAATGATGAGTTGAAATTCAATACAAGCATGATCAAAACCATCAGACGGTGTCGTCTGCGGTTAGCACATGTCAAAAGCTAATTGTACTTAATCCATTTGCCATGGTAGTATGTCCAAATATTAGTTTCAACAATACTATGATGTAGAGTGAATTATTATAGGAAATTCTTGACCTGAAGAAGATGTCAATTTGAAGGATGCATAGAAATAAAAGAAATTTTTTAAATTTCCGAATAAAAGAAATGCTGAATTTACAGAACACTGAATAAAGTGAATCACTTTTCATCCATAGATTTGAGTTGCACTTAACTCAGGATAAGTGTTCCTTTACAAAGTTGTCAGATAATTTTCGGAGATCCGTGTGGGCAGCAACCACAGCCAAAACTTAACAACAACGGAAAGCAAGCCATGAGAGAAACATATATGAGGGTCAACGTTCGGAGTTTGTCCTTGGCAGAGATCCAGTTCACCGGTGTGTCTCTGGAAAAATATACACTATCAGCATCGAGTCTTTCAGCCAAGATATGACATTCATAATAATCACGAAAGATTATTTGTCATCGGAATATTGTTCCTGTCTGTTCGACATTTTTTCTTTAGACATATTTCTCTGCTACTTCTCTTTTTAATGAAAAGCAAATATGTGTGTTATACTTTTGTAAATGTCGATGGTACACAAGTGCATAGCTGAAGAGAAAATAGAAAAGAAGTTGGACATATTAGCTTAAATCCAATTTGTCTTGCACGAGTAAACAACTGTCTCTGTCTTATCTTTATAGCAAAGTTCCTTTCTCTCATTCTTGATTTTCAACGATACGATCGCGCGAAATGTTTAGCCGGAAACGGGGCAATAGTTTGAAATCCGTCGGGTCCAGAGGTAGTTGGCTGAAGCCCTCGAGGGTAATCGCATTACAGCCCTCGTGTATAGCTCTCATTACACCCCTGGCAATACTCCATCACCCAGAGGGCGAGGTTTTGTCATTAAACCAAGGATACTAAACTGTATACTCTTCTCGAGAAACAAACTCTTTTTGAACTACTACTGTATTTAGGTAGTTAGTTTTAGCTCGCACTTCTGGATTCAACAGTAAAATGAAAATACTTGCTAGAATAAAAAATACTTTCGTAGAATTTTATAGAGCAATCTTTTCACATCGAAAGTTTAATAGTCTTTCAGAGTTTTTAGATAACTGAAGTAGTTTTTGATTTATTTAAAAATAAGTGTAGACACATTTGAATAAATGTAGATGATATCGATGTTATCTTGAGATAGACTTTTAAGTCTGTGGTCGAATGAAATCGGAATGAGATACGAGGTTTGAGTAAAGGGAAATTATATTTTAGCCAATTTTCATTCAGAAGATATTGGAAGTGAATCTTTATCTAAAGTTAAAATCTTTGACAAGTACGAAGTACATCGTTCATCAAATAATTTATATAAGTGGAGAATAATGTGAAATCTTCTGAATAGTTAATCGCAACTTCATTAAAGTGCATAATGCATTGCTTTATTTCACACCAGATTCCCTGACGGGTATACGGTTACGTGATTCCACAGTTGAAGGGACAAAAGTTCCTCCGTCTCTATTCAGCATTCCACACGTACTCGGCAATAAAGTGACCGTCAGTGTGATTCCGAATTCTCTTCTCTAAAGAGAAACTCAAGGTAATGGCAAGTAAAGTGGTGAAAAATAATGATTACAATAAAAGAAATGTAATAAAATCTGTATCGTATAGGCATACGTTATTCAATTCTCATGAAACCCGTGTAGAAATTTTGTTGTGGCCCTGGCCGGGCCCAGATCTATAATAAATTTGTAGAAATTGAGTTGTGTTAAAAATTTTTGGCTTTTCTAGAATAAGATGTCTGCGTATTGTCAAATAAAAATAATGTTTGATATAAAAAAGTTTCTAAATCATTACTGTAATCTACTGTACACAGATAAGAATGTTGAAGGTGGGTAAAGGATGAGAAACGAGGGTAGCTATGAGGTTACAATCGGAATCGCAAAGATGAAAGGCTGGTAGCTCAGTGTGGTTAGGTGACCTGAGTTAGAGGTCCTGATAACACGAGTGAATCTATTTATTCGTGTCTTGCTAAAATTTTCCTTCCTATTTTCACCTACTCTTTTTCTTTTGATAAGATGATAAAGTTGTGCTGTACGTAAGGTAAAATAAAGGGGACGAGTTTTCCACAGGTGTACGTAAAAAAGGTTTATGGTTGCACTCGCTCGGTTTACGACTGGAAGATATAGGAGTCCATAGTTGTCGTTTGTGGAAAAACACATTATCGCATCATCGGTACATACTACCATGTGTACTTACAGCCTTTACACCAGATATTTACCAAACAGCGGATAAATTTCCCTTTACGTGATACTTAAAAGCGAGGAAAAACACTGGAAAGAGAAAGGAGAAAGAGAAATGAGAAAAGAGAAAAAGGAAAAGAAAAAAGAGGCCATGGTAGGGGGTTGAACAACATGACTATAAATTTGTGAGGCTTCTATAGGTACATAACGCTAATGAAGATTTAGAGCCCATCAAGAGATGCATGTTGTACGTGATAGACGTGTAAGATGAGATGAACCGTTGTGGTTGGGAAACGTAGTGTTTAAATCAAGCTTGCAATCTACTTTATATGAAAGTGAAAATTTACTCTTATTAAGAGAAAACAAAAATATCAAGGTCAACTCTTTCCACCCCTTTCTCTTATTAAATACAAGAAATGCAATAAATTAAAACGTTTTTTTAATTTCTGAAAGATTAAGAGAAAAATTGATAAGACTTTATCGTCGACTTTATCTATAAGCATAGTGAAAGCTCACATAGGTTGAAGAGATTATTACACCGCATTCTAGATAGACAGGAAATGTTCCGAAATAACTCACTAGGCACACACGTGGGCAAAAATAATGGTGTAGCAAGCATTTATGGAGGTTGTGAAGAAAAGGTGATATTGAAGACAATCTCTTATATGTACCGCCATTATAGGGATATCGCTGAAGGAGTCGTATAGCCTATTTTAATATTGATTAATTTTCAACAGTCTAATTAATGTAGGACATAAGATGTTGATAAAACCTCTTGACATATTGAATACGTTATACCTACCTCGTATTGCTGAATACAGAATTTTTAAATATAGAATCGATCCCCAATATTCTATGAATTTAAATTTTGAAATATTATTATTAGATTTTTTTTATATATAATCGAGTACAGATTACCAGAATTGATTAGAATTGTTTTCAGTTATTTTCAATCATGATTTTTATTACATTAATCATTTTTTTAAGTGTGTCAAAGAATATTAACTATATATTCCCCCTTTTTTGAAGCATCGGGTGATCTCATTTTTACAAAATATGCTTTGCAAGAAAGGAAGAAGGGTCCTTCTTAATCGATCTTCATTGAAAATGAGCTTCGACTTAATGGTGTCATGCTTATCAGAAGGGTGGCAGTTTTCAGAAACCTTTTAGTATCAGCAAAATTCATATGGAGAATGAAATTGACATGTGATGATAAAAAAAATAAATCTGAAAAATATATACAATATATTCAGTACGATTTTAAACTAAAGAAATGTTGAAATAAACGACATATTTTGAAAGTTTCATGTGTTTCGATTCTTCGCATTTTGCTATTTATAAATTTGTATTGGATGAATATCGCTTTTCTATATGTATATATACATTTCTTTTTGTCAATAAATCACAGCAACGTTTTGAAATACGTTCGATTTTTTCAATTAATTTGAAATTTTTTTTTGAGTTATAACTATTGCGTGACAGTTTACAGGGATTCAATCTCTCAAGCAAATATTATGTATGCATTTGTATTTTGTACATATATGTCTTTATTTGTATACACTATACATGTTACGAGACGAGAAAAGTTCTAGTCAAGCATAAAATGACGTGGATTGAAGTTGTTATTTTTTTTATTTTTATTTGTCAAACTGTTATGAAATTATTAAAAGCATTTCCCTGTTTACCACACTTGAATGTCCTAACTTCGCCGTTTTACTCTTTGGGATCTTCCAAAAACGAATGAAGCGGGTGATCTCATTTTTCGACCCATAGTCTTTCTTTTCATAAGTTTATCTTTACATTTTGCGGAATGTTTCCTTCAATCGAGGATGTTATGCAAAGAAAGGACGATAACTAAAATTACCAGGCTAGGAACTCGTTAAATGTAGTTTATTAATTTTTTTATAAAACTTATTCTTAATTAAAAAAAAAACTTTCATTAGCAAGAATAAGAAATTATTGTCCAAAGTGCTTTGAAAATTTGAGGTAAAATTAAGTGCCTCTTATATTATCCGAGTTTGAAACCCCTGGACTCGACGTCTGTCGAGATGATCTGCGAGGCGCCATGAAGTCGAACTGTGCTTTTCCATCTCTCTTGCTCTCCCTAGCTTCAGTGTCCACATTTTTGTTCGTCTATTCTTCTTTGTTTCCATCTTCCTTGTCGTCGTTACCTCATCCTGGTCCTATCTACAGAGTCACCCGAGAAAACCACTCTCGTTTCTCACAGAATGGGGTTGGTGGGTAACAACGTGAGCCACATACGTCCTCAGGAAATTCAAGCAGAGCAACTCATGCTTTTACATTCGTGAAATCGTATTTTTGAATTTAATGGAGATCAAATTGTTCCTTCCCACTCAGAAATGGAGATGCTGAGTAATTTCAAAAACTATCACCTATGTTAAAGAATTATAGCTGCTTGGTAGCTATTTGAAGTTAATCCTTGATGCTTGACTTAAGACCGGCGTTCAATTCCCCACAATTTCAATTTATTTTTTTCATTTTTGAAATAAGGATAGTTTTAAATAATATTTTCGCCTTCTGATAACATTTCTGTTTTCCAGATTCGAAAATACGTCTTAAAAGAATCTTGAAAGGAATGTCACGAAGGATTTTCTGAATATTTTTGCATCTTATCGTGAAGAACGTGTTGTGCATGAAAAACATATAGACTATAATCTTCTAGACTCACTAGACTACTAGACCTACTCTTAACTATAGTGTTTTGTCGCGTGTCATGCTTATCAAGTTTATTCTTGGAGAAAACTTTGAGAATGTCAATTTGAGCGTGAAGGGGTCAGAGAGAGGAGAGAGAAAGAGAGAGAGAGAGAAAGAGGATATCAAAACTTTTCCTACTACAAGAAAGACGGAACTTCCTGGATGCCAGACTCTTGTGTTCTCAACTCACCCCTGTTCATCATTCTGTGGAACGATGAGGAAAAAAATCGAAAACACGAAAGAAAATTTTGAAGAGTAAAAGAAGGTAAAGCTAGCAATGCTGAAAGAATTATTTAAATTTTTCCTTCAGAGTTTCACAACTTTTATAATGCTCGATAGATGTTCATTGTTCAATGTTAAAAATCCTTTCAGATCCTTGTTGAATCCTGCTTCTCTCAAAATCCTTTCTGCGGAAAAAAGGTACTCTTGTCTCAAAATGTGATATCAATTTTTCCGAATTTTATGATTAAATTTCCCTCAGTGTTGTAAAATTTATGATTTTTTCTTAAAGCTTTCGTGGGTCATTTTTCAACCCCAAATGACACCAAAGTACGTTTTCCTCATGCTCGAAGAATTTTACTACAAGAGTGGAATAGATTGCGGGAAATTTACCAAGGAATGGATACGGACGATTAATCCTGCAGTGAGTTTCCGGTATTCCCGTGCTTCACTTTTTACTTCTTCTACTATTTTACTCTTTAACTTTTCGTTTAATCTCTCCTATATTTTCCTTTCTTTTCGTTTTCTAGGATTCGTAAGGAACATGTGCAATGAACATGAACATTTAAATTCAAGGTTAAAATTTTTTTTCTTAATTTATAACCGATAAATCACAATTTTATGGAAAATTTCCGAGTACTCTTGGGGATTCTTGTCATTTTAAGATTGATTTTTAAATAACACTTCTACTGACTTTCGCTCCGTCTTAATTTTCAAAACTTGTTCGAAATCCATTAATTGAAACTTTAAGGTCTAATATTTCATTTTAAAAGCTCTTTTACTTTGCCTTCCTCTTCATCCCTTATTTTACATACCGAAATATTGCCAAAGCTTTACGGCATTATTTGTCTCGAGGGCACCTGCGTAAGGGAAATACAATTTCAATAAAAAGAAGATAAAGGAATGCGAGATTTATAGCAAGATAAGAAACACGTCTATAGAGATAGCGAAACAGAAAACGAGAGGGCTCAAACAGTATGTAATATATAGTCTTTTAGACGCCTGAGACTACATCTACAAGTGGAAATGTTCTGTGCAGGATTTTCAAAACATTTGGTGTTGCCCAAGTGGTTGTCGTGCGTTGAATGTCGAACGATTTAACCCCAAATGTACTTGAATGCTATATAGATATAGAAACTTACACGTATATGCATTTACCCGTATCTAGTAAACGATTAGACAGAACGGATATTGAACGGATTTACGGAGGGATGTGTGCGTGCCACGAAATAGTCAGAATCTGTTTCCTGAATTTCAAAACGTGGGTTTCCGGTATTTCACCTGCATTGTATTATATTAACAACAATTCTATATATGTCATAATATCTAGAATGGATTTTACAACCCCACATTAGTTTTGAAATGTATTCTTCAAATTTTTATCTCTTACACAATACAAAGCATGAAAACGTGAATTCAATTCCTTATCATATATGGGTTTCAAAAAATTTTATGAATAAATCTTTTATACTACTAGCAACTATGATTGATTTCTCGTTTTTGCATTTTAGCATAAACGTTCCTTATCGATTTCTTTAGGCTTATCTGCTACGATCAATTAATTTTAATTATCAGTTTTTTAATGTGATGCCTGAAAATCTAAAAGACAGTTACAAAAGCGCCAAGTCACGTGACTTGGCAATATCACTTTTTTTTAGATAGGATAGAATATAGCAGCGATTTTCATAATTAAAAATTTCATGATAGTGAAATATAACATTAATAGCGTTCACATGTCTTTTCAATTTACATACGATTCTAGGTTTAGAACGAATGGTGTAAGATCTCGCTGACCGGACATTCTCTCTGCTGAACATTTGGTAAAGTCAGTAAAAGGTAGATGGTAGATTTCCGGATAGTATTTCGGATGACGGTAATTCGGTATGTCACGTAGTGGAGGTTTCTCGAGTTTATAGTGACTAACGTAAATTTTCGAGTTTTCAGATGCTCGCGAAAACATCCGGAAGGTTCGTGGTTCAACCCCTTTTGACAAGGGAACCATGTAGCTAGATTTTAGAGATGCAAAATTAATCTATGACTTGCCCTAAATGCTAGACATCTGTATCTCCCAATTTACTTCAATGAGAGAAAGAAAAATAATTCCATTTTCAAGTTTTACTTTCCCCGAAATGTTTAGTATATACTTTTATAGATCATATATTATATTTTATTTTAAAGTGTTGCGGGAAATATACTTCCCCTTTCTTATCATCTTAATTTCCGTTTCTTTTTAAACTTTAAAGTTTGTGAGTCGTTTTTGTGAGGGAGACTTTGTTTTTCTGTATTTTATTTGTCTACTCACCAATTTTTACGATGGGGGGTAGAGCTTCGACGGTGAAGGTTGATTGAATTAGTTGAAGAATAGAAATGGTGGCTAGAAGGCAGCCCAGATCCCCCTTCATAGCTCATCTCGAAAAACTACCTTTCAAATGGTTTCTCTGGAGGATGTATCAATCTGAAATAAAAAGTAGAAGTTTTTATAGCATTGTGTACAAAATAAAGTAAATAAAGATCATTGAAAGCGATAATAATTTCGAATTGATCAAGTTTACCTTTTCTGTTCAATAAAGCTTATTTAAAACACGATTATTTTGAGAATTTATTCATGTATAAGATGTATGAAATCAACAGTGCAAGATGTATCATGGATACACTGAAACTCTGCTCTTCGTTAGAAGTGAAATTCGCTGACCTATATACGAGGTTGCCATGAATTCTCAGAATATGCACAGAAATGCAGGTAGTAATGTATCTTCCCGATTCAGTTTATCCAATTAACACATGCAAATCTAAATCCTGCACTCCAATTATTAATATTTTGGTTGATCAACGTAAAATTGAAAGAGAGTTACTGATTTCTCTTATCTAAAGATCGATTTAAAATCAGTGGAATTAAAACGGATAAAAAGCTTCTTCGATTTATTTATAGATAATTGAACTAAATGGGTCGATTTTCAGAAAAGTTGTCTCCCGAGTAGAAAAGAAAACAACTATTACAGCTATCAGAAACTCTCAGTTGGTAAATGGATTGGCTCGAGCGCGAGAAATTTGTCTCAGGGATTTCGTTCAATTTGTTTGTTCCTTTGTAGTCAGTTTGAGGTAGTAATACAAGAAATAGGTTTGTTTTTGTTACGATAAAACAGTTTTCAAGTAGTTCAGACGAGTCGCCTTTCATTTTATTAAAGCTTTCAGGAAACATTTAGATCAAAGAAAAGTGAAGGGATAAACACTTTTGTATCACGGAGAAAGGTTATTCAATTATCTTGTTAAAAAGTTAGAAAGCAATGCAAAGCCTTGAATGAAATTGTGCTTTAAATATAAAAATAATGAAGAAGAGACGACAGATATAAAAAGATTATAAGATACTTTAAACTCGATACTTTATGGCATCGTCGATTTGATTATTATAAGACTTTAAAACCTCTTTAGTACATCCCATATTTTTTCAGAAAAAACTTCAAATTTACAGCCATTTCCCAGTTTCATTGTACTAAAAAATTTAAAGGCTCTTAGAATTAATCATAATTCATAAACTTGCACTTGGAGAAAGAGAATGCATTTCGAATACCTCCTTATCTACGTTACGAATGTCAGTAATTAGTTAATCTGCTATGGAGTAACATGACTATAAAAGTCGAGAAAAGTGGAGAGAGCAAGAGAAGGAGGAAAAATCGACTTTCTCTTTTATTCACTAATTTCTGCCAGGAAACGAGGGTAGATCGTTAAACGAAATTCTTCCGATTCATTTTCCGTCGTGCGCAGTTCGCATTAATCGTCGCGCTTTATTCGACGATAATTCGTCGTGACCGTAGAAGCGTCTTAATCACAAGGCTAGATACCTCTTTTTATTTCTTTTTTTTACCTCTTTCGCTTTTATACCTTTAAGATGGAATATTTCTTCTATTCCGTTGCCACACCGACTAACCCTCTTCCCTCCTCTCGACCTCCATCAGCTCATTCTGTGATTTATAGTTTCTAAAGCATCTTCGCAATATCATCCTTTAGTCCACTTATTCTCAGTTCTCATGAATAAACAGAGATTAAGGAAGTCAACGAGCAGAAAAATTCAACTTTATAAAGAAACCGGGAACTTGTTTACAAATCGCTACAGAGATGAGCAAAGTATACAGTAATAATAAATTCTACAGTCCAATTTTAATAATTTCAATGCTGTTTATCTTATTTTATATTTATTTGCATCATTAAATTTCATTTCTTGCTACATCTCTTTCGTTTTAAAATTACGTACAATAATTGAAACTTGAGTTATAGCTCTTTCCACTTTTGGGGGTGGAATTTTCCACCTTGGATTGGTTAGGTTAGGAAGGCCGGAAGGGCTTGAATCTGTCTTACAGAGCACGTTCGTCTTTCCGTGAATTCTTTCTCCAATTGAGAAAGGTATAAAAAATAGAAACTCGAATTACATTATTTTATATGTTCGAGATAGGATTTTTTTATTGCGGGTAGGCTCAGAAGGATGGTGCTTTATTATTTTAAATAAAGAACTTTATAGCTATAGTAACTAAACTTTTTATCAATGAAGAATGGCATAATTATGTAATATAAATTATATTATAAATTATGGCATAATTTCAATGCTTATTGATAACAATCGCAGCCTTTTTTGAAACACCAGCAGTGCATATTAACCATAGCACGAATCAGGGCAAATTCGATACTCAATCAAGCTTTTAGATATAAAACCTTGATTCGCGAAGCGTAATACTTAAATTAGATTAAAAAATTACGGTGGATCGTAACTAGGAAATTGCATTCTCTTGAAGTAGAATTCAATTTGGCACGAGAATTTACTAAACAAAAATAAAATATAAAAAAATAATTTCAGTACCATCCGTTTTTCAGTAACAGTCTTTCATTTTTTATTTCTCTATAGGGATTTTAGTACAATTGTGTGTTGAGCAGACAGTAAGTATTATCTAGACTTCCGATGTCGTTGATAAGAGGGACGAATAAATGTCAATCAGAAGCATTCGAACCGGATTTGCATAAAAAATTACGTAAATCTGGTTCAGTACTTTCCATTCTAGAAAAAGTGAGATCATTGAAGCGATCAACTGAGCATAAAGAAAATAAAGTCCCTGATAATAAAATCAATCTGGGATTTAAATTTATAGTATTTGCCTTTTAATACAGAACTCATTCAACTTTTTTTATTATCAAAGTTTATTATTTATTATTAGTACATTATTATCCATTTTAACGATCAATATTCCTCCAAGTTGTTCATTCCTTTTAATGGTTGGAATTAGGAATAGATTCGCAAGATAAAGGGAAAGATCCATGACTCGTGTAATGAACAATACCAGGTAATTAAACCATCACAGCCGCAAATAATTTGCATAGAGAGTTTATATTGTCATTACACTTTACTGCTTCGGTTTATGACTCGGCCGGGAAAAATATAGAACTACGATCGATTGTAAAATGTATTATTGGCATCTGAAACTAAATGTACCTGCATCGTTTCATAGCGAATATCCATGTACAAGAGGAATCATATTTTACGTTCTTCGGACATCACACCTTGATATTAAAATATTTTCAAAACAAAAAAAGGTTTTGTAAAACAAAATAATAGAAGAGAAAATAATGAAGTTGATGAAGTAAAAGCCATAAAATGCAAAAGAATGACAAAAACGCGTTAGTCATTTATTGTCCCACTTTAAATTGCCTTACCTACTTAAAATTGTAATACGGACATTGGCGCCTGATGCAAAAGTTTCGAGTAAATAGCTAGAGTAAATTTATTTTACACTTAAATGTACTGTATAAATACTAATCAAAGTCATATAAATAAATATTTAAATTTCGGTAGATGAGAAACGCTTTGAAGAATTGAAAAGAGAACATGTAAAACATCTTTTAAATATCACATCAAACAATATTACATAAAGTCGATATGCTAAAAATAAAAACGATTAGAATAAACTTTATGTAAACACATACATTCGTACAAAATTAGGACCTATTGCTAAATGAAATTTACACGAGAATAGGAAAGAGTAAATCATGCAAGAGATAAGTTTCGATATTGAAAAATAAATTCTAAATCTTTCAAGCCTTGATAATTACATGAAACTCAATGCATAATGTTTTCTATATGTATTTTTAGAAATTAGAAGCAAAAAATCTAATATTTTAGGTAAACTTACTAGGAACAAACACATGAGGTGATCGTCCTGGTTGGCTGAAGAAGAGATGTGTTGAAAGAAATGACAGTAGCGTAAATTTTGAATTTTATATTAAAGGAAGTAGAACTGCCCCTCTGGGGCATAGATATGACAGAGTATAGGTGGCAGGACATACGTGGGTGATTTTTTCTTTCTTCGATTGATGATAAACATAACCTCGAAAAAAGAACAGATCGAGAACAAGGACCTACCCGTGACAGCGGCCAACGCGCGACTGCTACTCCTCTTGATTCGGCTTGATTCGCGCCTGCTTTCGTAGCCGGTTCGACGTACCGAAAGCAGCCGAAGTCGGCTACCCTTATCAGAGCTTGCAAGCACGTGTCGGCGAAGTTCAGTGCGCAATCGTGCCACGTGGGTACATCAGGACCTCGTGGAATGTAAGGATACCACTTTATAAGGTTATTCATTTTTCATTCGCTTCTAAGCGTCTTAGTTCAAGAATTTCTCAATATTTTATGAGGGATTCAGACTTTCTCAAATAAATCCAACTTTTATACGCTCATCTTCTCCGGGCCCGAGGCCCGAGTGTAACTGAATGTTCTCTTTCAAAAAGTCACCCCCTACCCCCTTTTCTAGAGCTCTCCTTCAACTTTAATGGCTCATAAAATCGAAAAATCACTCCCTAAGATTCGTATAATCATTTCAAGGTCGGGTATCACTGAAAGCGTCGCTTTATTAGCTTCACTTGTATAATTTTGTAAAAAAGTTTTTAAACATTTATTTTTATCTATATATGAGTTTTATTATGTATATTAGGGTCAATTTTTCATTTTGAGATAAGTTTGGGGAAGAAATGTTAATGGCGTATAACTAGAATGAGGGAATTACTTTCTTTCTGAAACTTAGTCTGCTTAATTTTGGATACGCCTCTGTCTTACGTTAAGCGATTGTGAAAGAAGTGCTGAAAGTTTCAGAATTATGCAGGCGCCACTGTGTATCTCATAGACTGTAGACGTATGGCGGAGCTGCGTCGAAGTTTCGTCTTGTCTTTGTCGAGAAAATTGCTGGAGAACTGAATTTTATCAGAACGTTACTTCAGAAGTCGTTATCGTTACTCGGGGAATTTCATGCTTCCGCAAGCTAACATACTAGGGTGGAAGAGCGAAAAATCAAATGAGAGAATATAAGAAAAATAGGGAAAATGGAAAGATGAATAGGAAGAAAAAGAAAAGGCGAAGGTAAGGAGAAATCCTATTTTTCAGTCTTTGCATCCAAAGATGCGAATGAAGGACGTCGGTGGTGAAATGTATGTCCTCTGATAAAAGCCAATCTGTTTATAAAATATATCAGAATTTCGGTTTTCGATATTATTTTAGTATCTACAATTCGAAGTCGCTATCAAATTTTTAAGGAACGAAAAAATTTTTTCCGGCGTATATCACAAATTCCTATTGCATCATTCAGATTCCGTACTGTAGAAAGTGTGCCAAATTACATGACACTTTAGACTCTGATTTCCATACAATTTAACATAAGACAAATCTCATCCGAGGATTACGGAAATTTGCTTTTTCCACGTGAAGACTTTCCGAATAGGTATGTCTGACTCAAACTTATTTTTCTACTTCCGAAAATAATGTACCATTTCTCACGGTCCCCTGTGATCCCTTCTCCATCACTGTCGTATCCTTAGGAAGGAGAAAGAGAAGGAAAAATAGAAAGTGAGTTCGGAGAAAATGGGGGGAGGATTTTATTACACAAACAATTTTAATTTGAGCTGTAACACGCAGTAATTATTTAATGTGAAAATATAAATAGTATAGAAGTTCTATACTTAATAACGGAAACTTTTAATGTTTTCTGAGAAACTAGATATGCCCTTTTCACTACGTGGCCCTTCTGGAGGAAAGTTATTTCTCTAGACACAAAGATGAAACGTATCTATTTTCATGACGACCAAGTCGGATGTATACTGTACTACCGATATCTGTGGAGCCAGAACCACAAGGAAGTTTTAAATAAAAATATAGGAAAAAGGAAAAATAAAGCTAGAGAAGTGGATCAGCCCTGAATGAAAAATTTAAAGTTTGGATGAAAAATGGAATAGCATAAGAAGGTGTAGGTAGAGTATCGTATTAAATTCGAATTTTAGTATCCAGTGAAGCTGGATAAGAAGTATCGTAAAGTTAAAGATATTGTACAGAAGCCATCGTCTTCTGCGGTAAATTAAACGACGACGTCATAACGAAGCGAAAGTGGAAGAAAATTTTCAATATTGCTCTCGTTTTACGATCGTACAATACACATCGGTTTTCATGACACTGCTTGTATCTTTATTATCTATTGTTACAAGCAGAACTGTATAAACTTCATTTGCAGCAAATTGATAATATGCGAACCTTTATTTATCGACTATGTAATTCAAAATAGAACAAGTTTTACATAAAAGTAAGCTACAATACGTTTATTCTTAATGAAAAGTCAATTAAGTCAGTAAAGAGCTCACAATGTTTATTAAAATTAAATTTTTCACGCAATTGAAACTAAACGCTCTATTTTAAATAGAATCTGAGCTTTTCTCTTTGTGGGTGATAGAGCCTTTATATATTTTTTAATGCCTCGGGAACAATGGCCAATCAATGGTGTGGGATTTGCAAACGAAACGTTTGTTAGTTGAGAACCAAACCCTATATAATACCTCAATGTAAAAGCTGAATTGATGTTGAGACCATGGTTGGGAAAACGTTCGTATGATGGCGGTAGTTTGAACCCATTTAATGCTCGCGAGAAGACTTTCGCGATCGTCTATTCACATCTCGTTTGCCACGAAAGAATGAATTTTCAGTGCTGGACAAACCGAGTGGAAACGTTTGTGCCCATTTGCCTTTTTGTTTTACACATCGAGTTTTAAGTTCATTTTCACGCTTCCAACACAATGATAACCAAGAGTAAAACTCGGAAAATGTACAGTTGGATCCGCAATGTTTTTTGCACTTTTTTTTATGTACTCCATAGAAAGAACAAGTATATGTTCACTCTTCAGTAGTACGACCGTAGATCATTTATTTGAGAAGAAGCTTGTAAGGGAGGATAGGAAATGTGAAAACGCATAAATCACTTTGAGTAGTTTCTTATAACAAGCTGAAAATCCTACCTGCAGATTGTACCTCTCGAATTTCCGTTTGCAGAGTAACTTACGGAATATCGCGCCAATCAAAGAAGAAAAGAAAGAAAAAAAGATTTGTCTGAGTCAGAGAAAAAAAGGAGAACTGGAACCTTTCTGATTTATATATAGGTGTATATAATCTTTGATTATTGACATGATCTAGACATTTCAAAAATCAAGAGGTGTACAGTAAGAAGCATCGGTTCATAAGCTTCAATACTTCCGGCAGAATCGCCGTTTCAAGTAAACGATATAAAGCGGGTGGTTGGAAATCAATATTTTGTCTTTTTCTGCTGTTCCAAGGCAAACCATTTTCACGAATTCGGGTCGACTGCTACGTCGAACCTTACCCGCTGATTTCACATCGAAGCCGATCGTACAAATTAAAACCATTACTAATGGCGCCAGACTTGGCGGAAACCCCTGAAAATAATTTCCCGAAGCACTCACATCGAGAGAGGTTGGGGAAACAGTCGAGGGTGACCAAGCAGGAAACTTTTACACCGTCAAACCACAAAACTCAAAAAGTAACGAAAATCGATGTCGATGATTTTACGCCCCAGGCGTAAACGAATCTTTATTGCCTGCCTGCATCATATTCAGCGGATATGAAAAATAAAACCACATCTTGCAATAACGTTCTATTTTTGTCAATAGAGAGGCGTATTTCATATTTTCACGGTATTTACTTCATTATCTCTACAATCTAGCTTGATGGTGAAATAAATGATGTTTATCGTGCGCGGACAAAATTAAACAAGAGTATAAAACGTTATAAATTAATAAGTGGTTACAAAAATTACTTTTTGATATTTAAAATATCAATTTACCAAATGTGTATGCACTGTTAGCTTTATCCAACTTCAAAATCTCATATTTATCATTTTTGTCTTGTTTTTTTATCAAATAATTCAATACGGCTATAGCAACATGTAATCTTATGTATAAACTGATCTTATTATCCCATGAAGAATCGCTCCTGTTCCCTGGAGGAATTATATTTGACAGTATGATTTATCATCTACTGATTTTCAAGGCAAGATTCAGGCTACTCACACAAACGTCATTAATCTGAGCTTCTCCTGACTTAGCCATGAGAATTAGAATTCCGGCCTGGGAAATTCGCAAGATACACTTCCTTCTGTTTATATACTCCATGTAAACATGTAAATCTAACGGCGAAGATGCTACGAAGCGAAAATCACGACCTGAGTTAACTATATATCATGTAAAAGGTGCTTAAAAGGGTTGCTTAAAATCGTGCAAACGATGCAAAAATCTTCACCTTCTACGTATGGAAACATTTGACTCATGGTTCTTTAAAGTAACTTGTCACCACTCGACATACTGGCATCAAAAAGGAAACAGTACAAAAAATGCATAAATTTATTATGCAACATTAGAATTATTTGCAACATTAGAAACCCGAATAATTCAAGTACGAACCTTATCAAGTAGAAAGGGCCTGTTATGGTCAGACGTAGAACACAAACTCGATTCTATATATGTATTTAAAAGATGCTCTCTTGTGCAAAAAATTTAATTTGATTATTAATATTGTAAAAAGATATTGATAGCATCAAACCATAATTTCAATGAATACAAGATCATTTGGGCACGTTTGCAAATAGCGCGATTACACGTTGCACATTTTGATAAAGCGGAGAATATTACGCGGAAGAGTCACGTACAATTGATTAACATTCATTCATTTTCACTCATTATCAGCCTGCGATAGCTCATCAAACAACAATGGAGCGTACCATAATACACG
Organism: Synergus gifuensis; assembly: GCA_904066015.1. Taxonomy (NCBI): domain Eukaryota; kingdom Metazoa; phylum Arthropoda; class Insecta; order Hymenoptera; family Cynipidae; genus Synergus; species Synergus gifuensis. Next base: position 3,722,785 of record CAJFCO010000086.1, read on the forward strand.
TTTTATTTTCACGAAAAAGTGATGTATATATAAATAATAATAAATATTTTATTTATTTTCTAGATAATTTGTATCACATTCAAGCCAGCGGAATGCAAGACATTAAAAAAATAATGAATAAAGAAAGAATGTCAGCTTCGACTGTAATTAATGTATCAAAATATATTTAAATTCAGTTTCATGTATTAATAATTGTTTTACATGTTAACACTTTTAACAATAAGTTAATAAATATGTAATAATTTTCAAAACAAAAAAAGCATTTCTTTATTCTTATCAAAATCTCTAATCCTGACTGAAAATTGCAAACACACACACAAACACACATATCCGACATTTATCAATTGAGGAAAGTTAAATCAAAACCATTTTAAAAATATTGGAATGGAAAATGTAATGACTACAAAACTGCCTCTATGAAGAAGCAAAAAAAATACATTTTCTTCTAATAAAAATAATTTCTTTTTCAATATAATCTTCAATTTTAATTTAAAATTTATATCAAAATATTTAGTCAATAAAATATTTTAAAAGAATTAGATTAAATTAATTTTGTATGAAAGAAACTTATTGCGCGCGAAGCGCGCGCGTATGTTGTTTCTAGTAAATAATAAAAAAAGACAAATAATTTTACGAATATCATTACATTAAATGATTTTAAACTGAGCAATTAATTAGGCTTATCTCTTAGTATAAGAGATAGCGTTTTCAGGTTATTACCGCGGATGGTCGCCTCATGGAGGATTAATATTAATTGTGGCTCAGCTTGTTATTTCGCGAAGGTTAGCGCGTTTACGCGTAACCGGATGTCGTGATATACCTACGTCGCCCACCCTATACAGATTCACTCAGCAATTGTAGCTCACCCTATTTCGAATTCATACATCGTTGCTGCTTGTCGGAAATGCATTAGAGTGAAATGCTCGTTGTATTGTTGCGCCATTACGAGCATTACCGATGCTTCATATTCTGCTTCTATTTGACTGTGTCAAAAAAGACCCATTGAGACTGTTACTAACAGAAAAATTTTAGCATTACCTTCAAAAAGGTGCTAATCTCTAAAGGTGTCAAAAGTGATTCTTTCAGCGAAAATTTTAATTCACGACTTTTCATTCAATCTTTGCATAACAGAATATGCGCTATTTTGAAGATCAATTACTTATCGAAACTAGAAATTTTGTTAAATTATTTGATCAGTAAAAGAGGATCATTTTGATCTCAATTTGATAATTAGCTCAGAGATTATGCTGGTATAAAATAGACCGAATATGCTCGGTATATTTAAGGTTGCATTTTATGCAAGGAATTACGTTAATAATAATTATACTTGAGCTATAATTATCAACAGGCATTATTTTAAGCTGACATTACATATTCGATGTTTTGCTCTCTACCACACGATTTTGTATTCAAAGTTCTCCTGTTTTTAATAAGCTTTATTCCTTATCCAAAATTTCTCATGTGCAGGACGTCCTCAAGTCTGGTGTTGGTAGTGATGTGAAAATGCGTCCGTATTATCGTAGTCTACAATGAAGTCGTTGCACCGTATACGGTTGTCGCCTCGTTATTTTTGATTTACAACTTTAACGAGATCAAGCAAATACATGTATAGTTGTATACATCACGTGCAAGTGAAAAGCATCGTGTCCTACCGCACATCACCGTCTCGCAGGACCAGATTTTTAATCCTGATTAATGTACATACATTTCTAGGAAAGGGAAGGCTTCCAATTTTAATTAATCTTCGCAAACCGAAAGAACGAAAAAGTTACATGAAATCTAAAGACAAATTTTTAGTTGAATACGCGCATGCATGTAATGATAACTTTTATATTTTAAAATTTTTGTATGAAAATCTGCCGATTTTGAGAAGTACCCATAGGCAGTATAAATGCTTTATAAGATAATTTGCATATACGTGCAGAAACTGGAAAACAACTCTCAACCGTTCTTCTAAATGATTCAATAACTGACACAGATATGATTAATTTTTACTTGGAATGTTTTCATATAAATTCGAAGAACCTCATGTTGATCAATTATTCAAAAACGAAACTTTCTTGAAGTTAAAACATCAAGAATAAGGTGTGTATTCAATCAATCCGTTCAAGAAGTCCTAATTTGATCCAGAAGTCAATATGTTCTGCAAACGAACCACCGTCTCAGTCATCTTCATTCTTCTCATTGCAGAGGTATGTAATTCAATAAAAAGTGTGTAAATTCATGGTGATCTGCATTTCTAAGCGTGTGCTAAATCATTGAATATTCAAAATTTATTAAATTTGTCACGGTTTAGTCTTCAATCATGAAGAATGCTTAATTACACGTTTTGTTGCCAAAATTCTATGTATATCTCAACATATATTTAATTTCATTGGAAATGTGTCGCACTTGTATTGAATCTACAATATGACTTCTTATCTTGAGGGAAAAACCCTCACGTTTCATTGGGTGGTTTATTTAATATACGATTTGTACGTGGAATATGACAGTAGAATAGAGTTGAGTATACTGAAAAAGCAATCAAACGCAAATGCAGCAGCTGTCGCAAGGCAATGGTTGCTTTCTATGTGAAATCGAGCATTAGTCGTAATCAAGATCGACTGTAAACTCACAGCTAGGATAACGATAATGTGAGGGTACTTGTTGCACCGGATGCTGCCTGCTTCGATCAATGCTTACGCGAGCTTTACGAAAACTTATTTCTTTAATCCACTCTAAGTATAACAATACCATTTCAAATAATTGCTATCAAGACAAAACAAAGCGAAACTGATTCAGTTTCTCCCAACACGTACTATTTACCATTATTATACTAATTAACATTTTAGGAGATTTAGTTTAAAGACTCAAAGCTCTTAACTGAAATCTTAATTTTTCACAATTTAGTATTAATTAATTAAAATAGTCCTAAGTCGTTTACTAATTAATTTAGTATAGAGATAGAGACTTTATAGCATCGATACTTTATTAATAAAGTGACAAATGTATTTAACAAAATTCAAGTAATAAATTTTGGAAAATAGCAATACGATTCAGAAGCATAAAGTATAAGTTTAACGAGGCATGAATCTGATCGCTGATATAGTGCTTCTCTTGGTTGAATGACACCTTTTCAAGTTTTGAACTTTCATTGTATATCGTAAAAAATGGTGTACATAAAGTAAAATCCAGTCTCTCTAAATTTGAATGAGTTTAAAATGAGTTTAATTTTAAATAATTTTAATTAGTGACTCAATTATAGTTATAAATCAATTTTCATAAAATCTTCATAAATAGCTAAATTTTATTGTTTATTACAGGTCTTTCATCATTGTTCAGCCCAAAATGACACCAAACTTCCATCAATCTCAGTAGGTCAACCCCCAGCTGGCCTTGGACTTGGTTCAATGATTTCCTCCATGCCTCTTGAAAAATTGAATCCATCTATGTTGATGGAACAACTCTTAAGTATTATAAAAATGCTGAATCAAAGTGTCAGTCAAATGCGGGAGGCTATGGGTTTAGATGAAAATGAACAAAGCGAAGATCAGTAAACTAAATATTATATCTATTGAATCTAAAACCTCATGCATATTCCCTAAAACTGTTGTCATAATCTTCGTACTAAACTTGTTCAGATTTATATTACTTATGTAAAAATAATCTTATGGATAAAATAAAGTAATACTTGATACTATTTTTTTCCTTATATGTAGATCAGTATATTGATTGAAAATAAATTATAAAGAGGATTTGAAAAAATAATTAACTACATAAAAACTCGTTAGGTTCAGCTAGGTGTATTTAATAATTCTGATTACGGGCTGTGATGAATTCATGAATCATCTCCGATTATCCTCCCATGCTCATATTCTGCCATACGACTCATGTAGCAATAAATAATTTGCAACTCTATTTAAGGGCATATATTATGAAGCATATTCGAAATTTCAAAATTTTAGAAATCATCACATAAAATCAGATACGCAAAAATTCCCATTTTTAATTTTACTTTCGGATTATAAAAATAAAGGAGTCAATCCATATTTGAAATTTAATTTAGCTGTTATTAAAAAACAATTTTTTCTGTATCTTAAAAATTGATTGTGTTAAAAATTTAGTTGATTCTCCATTTAAGAGGTTATTAAAGTTTTAGGATTTGTTATGTTTGAACCAATAAAAGAGGTTTTACGATTGGAAATAAGGAAAGGTTTTCTCGAGTAGAAGAAGGATAATGGCAAAGAGACCTAACATAATCTGCGAGGAAGCTGGGCAATCGAGTTGGATGAGGAGGCTTAAGTGCTGAAGACAAACTGATATAAAGAAACATCTAAAGAAAGAAAAACTTGAATAAAGGTGAAGTTAATAAATGATTTCCTCTTTCAGGGTGATTACCGCTTCAATATAGCTTCGTTAACTTTTTTATTTAATCACCACAAAAACTATTCTTGTAGCTGACACGAATTCCCTCGAGTCAGCTACTTGGGGTTGATTGATTTAATATACTCACAATTTTCTTCTCCATAAAGTTTCCCACTGTCAAACCTAATTACAAATGAAAATAATAATTGCTAATAAAAGTAATCAACGTACTTACTGTATTCTTAGATTCAATTTTCAAGGAGAAATCACTCGATCTGAAAAATCCAGGATAGGTAAGGATTCAGAAAAATAAGGAAGTTGATGTAAATAATGTAATATTCTTATTTATAATCTCTATTCGTTTCCAGGACTTAAAAAGCATTATGTTTCTACCTCGTCAAGTCTTATATTTTTTTTTGTTTTTTAAATTATTCACTATTTATTCACCAATATCTTGGCCATCCCGATCCACCTGAAGTCGCAATCGTTCCTGAGGGACCAGAAATGATAGCAGAAGGTGCTGAGGGGCCAGTGATAGCAACACTTCCAGCTGTTGGTCCCGATATAACAATTGGGGCAACTCGAGGGGGTAAAATTGCCACCGGTTTTGGGATTGGCTTCCATTCGGTGACCTCTGGTGGACACCATACAACTTGTTGTGGAATGCTTTTCACGATTACTGGACTTGCGACTGGTGCACGAATTACTGCTGGCACAGCAGTAGGACCTAAAAGTTCAGTTACATCGTTATAAAGTAATTATAAGTATGATAATAATATTGTAGAACTCTATATAGTCCACATGAGAAAATACAAAGAAGTCAATTTACCTTTAACGTAAACGATTCCACTAGATGGGCCAGTGACAGTGACTGGCCCTGCAGATGCACCAGAAATTGCGGTACCATGAGAAGAAGAAGAAGCATGAGCGTGGGCACTGGCAGAATCTGCACTGCCTGGTCCAGTAACGTATACTGGTGCAGCAGAAGGTCCAACTATGGAAACGGGGACTGAGGATGGTCCAACAACTGCAGTTGCTCCTGCAAGTCCTCCTTGAGCTATCGAATTTGCAACGGCTGAACCACTGTTGGATCCAAGAACAGAGACTGGGTAGGAGGAAGGCCCTACTATGGTGACTGGTCCTCTTGAAGGAGCAGTTACGTAGATGGGTCCTGTATAAAAAAAAAAGTGATAAGAAGATCCAAAAAGGCCTTTTCTGGTACTTGGATGGTTCCATTTTCGTCTTTTACTTTGAAAAAGAAATACAGAAACGTACCTCTTGAAATTGGAGATCCAACAGAGGAATGTGCAGTTGCACTTGCAACTGCGGACTGGCTACCTGGACCCTTATAGTAAATTGGTGAATAAACAGTATTTGGCCCAGAAGCAATACTGGAAGCATGAGCCTGGCCACTCGATTGTGCATGGGCCTCACTTAAGGCTACTGACGACTGGTACCCATACGTTGGACTGTTAATCACAGCACCTGTTGCTGGGACCCACCCCTGGGATCCGTGATAAGGCCAGATACTGGCCTGAGCAGCCGCAAGGAGAGCCGATAACGTCCACTTTAATTTTAAGATAAGAACCAATAATATCACTTACAATGTTATAATACTATTTCAATACTAATTCAATTTGCTTCTTTTCTATAAAACTGATGTACTTTTTTGAATTTGTAATATTTTTAATATTATTATTGAATACTATAAATAGATAAAATATTTTCACTTTATCGAAATCACTATAACACACTCCTTGAGTTTTGAAAGCTTTTAATGCTTTAAATTTATACTAGAGTATATCCTCTTTAAATATGCTCTCGATGTCGATCTTTTCATGATCCTAAAAGAGACGAATTTAAAGATTCTTCTCGCCTAGTTTTAAAAGGAGAAAAGCTTGGAAAAGAGAAGATTGCATCTCTTCCATATTTGTAAACCTTGGTGGAAAAACCTTCCGAAATCAGAAAGCAGAAAGTAGGGGATGTATTCAGTGTCAATATAGGTAGATATCTATATTATGTGTCTTCCTTATTTTTCGAGCGACTGCGACTTTCCTTCTGGCAATGTCTTGAAAATGATGACACTCATAGAGCGTCCAATAAAGTAAATGCTGAAGAGAAAGCGAGAACGGGGTTAGAAAAGAAGTGTCAACATCATCGCTCACTTCCCTTTGATCTCCTCACTACTTACAAATTCAATAAATGAACGCTCAATACTCTCAAAATCTTTTATTTTCATCACTTTGGATTTATTCTTTCACTAAATAACACTCCCGATTTTTCACTATTTTTAAAAAGAACGAAAGTAATATAAAATATTTGAGAAAAATTATAGAGAATATCATAAAATGAAAAATATTAATTTTAGATATGAAATATATCTGATTTAATTTATGATGGAATATACAATTTTTTCGATTCTTTTTATACAAAAAAAATAAGTTTCTGTATATTCTAATCTAAGTCATTTTAATTTTTAGCTTTTTTTGTTTTTTGAAAGAATCACGCACTTACCAGGAGCAACATCGTTTTATTTTCGGTGATATTTAGTCGCGATATTATCACTAAGATTGTCAGTTACGTTATAGTCTACTACTGATCATCTTAGGTGCGAAGACTAACGTTATATACTCGTCCCTCATAACCTCCGACCGAACAAAATTATTCACCACGCCTAGTTCCTTATGCAGGACCCGAAGAGTCGAGGAAACTGATCACTTGGATGAGACAAGGTGACACTATTTGCAGTAGCGTCGACAAAATATTTTTCTCAGTAAAAACAGTGATTTTTTATTATATGGCCGCAACTCGAAATTTTCGTACAAATAAATGAACTTTTTCGCTATGTTTATTTATATATTCAAATATTACAAATGAAATAGATATAAATTGAACATTTTATCCACCTTTTAGATGGATTAAATGGTTTAACGAATTGATTGAATGAACTAATTGATTGATGAATTGATACAGAAGCTAAAAGGAAAATGATTAAAGTATAAAAGTGTATCGATGATCGTATCTACAATTATTTACTAGAACTTTAACAATACAAAAATATTGAATAAAGTTTAAGTAATCTTTAGGTGATATATGTTTTTCTTAAATTGGAGGAGTCGTCTTCCTTGAAGCTTCACGTAAGAATTACTTAACGGGATATACGATATACCTACGCGAGCTTATGGATATGGATCGTCATGATTATAGCATTCGCGTCACCACAAGTTCTCTTCGCTGTGATCTTGTTCTACGTTAACCTCGTGCGAAGTGCACTCTTGTCAGAATCGACCTCTGCAGACATTATAATGAAACGCTAGATCCCTAATGACACGACTGTCCATTTATGGACGTCTCGTTATTATTCGTGAGCAGAGAACACATTTAAATGTTAACGATTGCCATTACAGGTAAGCCAGGGTACTAGTAAACACCTCATTCAAACATTAACGAGATGGAAAATTCGCTTTGCTTTTGCTCTTATTGTTCCCACTGAATAAATGGTAGTAAAGTAAATTTTTCGCTAAATCAACTGAATTCACATAAGAACGCTACAATGACCTCTGGAAATTACTCCTATTGCCACAATTCACGCATAATTACTGCTGTATAGCACCCCCAGGAAATGCTCCCTTTTACACTGTAATTCACTTTGTTTTCGAAATAATGTTTCACATTAGTCTATATGCAAATGTTTCTATAGCTTCATATCCTTCCTACAATTGCTCCACCTAATTACAGTGTAAAACAGTAAAAGAGGCTGCCTCGTATTATTCAAGCTCAGAGTGGCTGATGCATTGAAGTTGCGCAGTTAAACATTTTCATCTAAGTGGCAAATCTCTAGTTTCTGAAAGTTTTACTCACTTCATTATTTGTGAACAAATATTTTTTGTTCATTCGTATTGAAAATGTATGTTTTTATCGTTGAATAAGATCTTACATCTGCAATACAAAGTAAGAAACCCCATTGTAAGTTTTAAAGTAAAAAGTTTTGATAAATAGAATGTAGTAGTAGAAGTCGTTTTAGTTTCTCGAGAATGTCCAGTATTGCATGGGTATATCACCCATATAAATTTTTCGTATGTCTAAAATCACGAGGGGAATGGTCCGTATATTAAATCAACTTCCTGCTCTAAAGCTCGTTGATATTTCTCTTGTAGACAACGTTTTCCACAAAGTCTGTTCATTCTTAATATCGAATTACGGAACTAAGCTAGCTTCATTTTTTACTAGATTTTGTAGACTTTACTTGGAAGTAAATGAGGCGAAAAGAAAGCGTCTCCCAATGACCTCTGACCACTGATGCTGACCAAGCTAATTGAGTTTTTCCAGGGACAGACATGTCCCTCCTTAAAAAAGGAATCTGCGAGGGAAATTTCAACAAAAATTTGAAAAAGAAATTTTTTATATTTTGCAAGAAATGATATAAAAGTATATTTATGATGGAGTGAATATAACATGACAACAAATTTTATTTTACGTCACGAAAGTTTGTGTTGTCAAATTAATTTACTTTCAATGACTTGTGGCGCTCGATGAAATAATTAGCGTTCAGTAGTCCTCATTGTACAAAACCACGAAGGCTAAACTGCACTAGCTGAAACTGAATTAAATTCAAATATTCAACCGTTTCTGCATGGATGCAGCTTTCGATGTGATTGCATGAACATCCTGTATATGTCATGATTTTGCTACAATACGCACCAATGGTGACTTGGCGTTGAACCCTGTTTGTTCAATTTGCGAAACGAACCAGGTCAAAACCGGAACTCACACTCTGTCGACAGAATGACAACATTTTGCACAAAATACAACCTCTAGCAATATTGTCATTGATAAATCGCGTGAGCTTGAAAATCAACCGCAATGCGGCTAAGAGTCCAAGAAAAACGTTACCACTATAGGAGTTGAGCTTTAAGAGGAAAAGAAGATGTGTATGTTACTCGAAGCAGCTGTCGAATCTGGAACAGACATTTTTATCGCTTACTTATGGAAATACTGAAAGCGATGAATATGCAAGAATTTCTGACATCTTGTTTGCTATATTGAGTCGCTACAACCGGACGACTGAAAATCGAAAAAATTATATTTTATCATAACTGAGATTTTAGTATCAATTTCATTTATTATTATCCCCAGACCGTTGCATAATTATATCGTGGATTTTATTTAGAAACAATTTTAACCTGTGCATGATTGCAAGTTATGTGATCTGCATTTCATTTGATTTTGATGGAGGCGAAGTTTTGTATTCGGGATTTTAAAAGCATTTTCAGTCACGTTCAAATGGTGAAGCGTAATTCTGTAGAGGTTTTAATTAAGTAATTGGCTAATAATATTCCCGACCAATTTTGTACACGATTCTCGACAAAAGAGTACACATGTACTATAAAAAATAAACCGAAATTATATTATTTTAAAAAAGACTACTTGTACAAATTGCATCCAGTTCGCATTTCATTTTTATTATTCCGAAATATATTTGATAAGATATAAGGAACCTTATATCTTATCAAATATATTTTTGGATAATGAAAGTTGAAGGATAATATTTTCAGAGAAACGCCTATATGTCTCCAGTCACCACGATATCAAGTCTTGTCAGAAACGAGTAAAATTTTAACATCCTCTTTTATTAAAATTCGAGTAGAACAAAAGGCCATCCTACAGTGTTCCATTACAATAAAGATATTCTATTAACTTTACTAAGAAAGAAGAGTTTTACTTCTAATGTCATCATTAAAATGTCCAGTGTCCTTCAGCATTCTCTCACTGAAATGAAACGTGTTAGCGCCGTGTGAGAAGTACAAATGATTAACTTCGTTCTTGGCAGTGAAACAATTAGAAAGCAGTTCTAGAACAGGAGCTCACACAACGTCGTGGTTCATGGAAAACGCGTTGTCATCTGCGTCTAAAACCCGAAGTGCATGCATGCACATATGCAAAGTTGTAGAATAAAATATAATATATATACATTTATATATGTATATGTGCCATGCACGCGAATGGTGCACATTCATTCCTATATAGTACCAGGATGTAAGGTTAAAGTGCATGTTCCTCCGTATCTTAATGAGAATTTCATTACAGAAGTATCCAACTTAATTTTGTAATTTTGCTAATGATTATTATTTCGCATTTTTAAAAATTATTCGTTGTAGTTCATGATGACTAGACTAAAACTTAAACTACCCCAAGGCGGTAAACATTCAATGAAGAATTTAATTTCACTATCAAGTAATTTTAAAGTGTCGGTGAGCAGTAAGCACAATAAATTTTTGTTGAATAATTAATAATATTAATATTAATAATAATTAATAAATAAAAATAATTCAAGAATAAGGAGAGTCATAATGAGCAAAGCAAAAAAAAAACAAAAATATATATTTGACTGGGTATATTAAATACAATTGTGCTTGGAAGACTCTGATGAGGAATGGGTATAAGGAAGGAAGGAAATGCGTAGATATCACGACACCAATAGAATACTATACTGATTGGAGGAGCGTTGAAGCAATTTCCTCCAATTATCAGAGACGTTGGAGGTTTCGTATTATTGCACGGACATTGTCGGCACAATAGATCTCCAATGCAGGTCAGGATAACTCGCTTCCTCTGACTGAGCGTTCTAAGAACAGAATCTGCACGAATCAATCAGGCAAATACCTTTGTTAAAGCGATATGAGATTTACTTTTGACTTGTATGAATAGACAAGTCTAAAATAAACGCCTGTGATTCAAAATATAATTAAAAATAAATAAAAATCCGTTCTAATTATAATGCATACATGCGAATAATTCATTTACTTTTTCGGGGGCTGCTTATTATCAAACAATTATTACCATGCACAGATGGACCTAAATGAGGTTGAATTTAAAAGAATACCTTTATTGATAACGATATGATAATATCTTTATCAAATGAATACAAAATTTAAAATAATAATGAAAGTTCCTGAAATTATTTAAAGTTTAATGATTGCTTTAAAAGAATTCTATTCAATTTGACGTTTTAATGTACGTTTTAATGTAAGCTTGAAAGTTTCAACACACGAACATTCCATAGACACCTATAAAGTCGATTATACATTCCAAACGATTCTTTTTCAAAATGATTCTTTATTTTTATCTTTCCGATAATACTCCTTACACTGAATAGATATAGAAACCATTTTTATCAGCGTTGCTAACTAAGCAATATCCTTTTGCTCAAGAGAATACTTTCTTCACAACCTCTAGTGAATTGATAAATAAAATGCTTACTACCAGACAATTCAATGACAGGTCGCGGACCTGCCTGCGTGTTTTTCATAAAGATTTGATCTGGTATGCCCACCTATTGTGGTAGCAGAAACAGAGTGAGAGAGAATGTGTGACGCGGTGGGCCCCGCCCAAGGGGTGTAAGGAGGTAGAAGACCTAGGTAATTCTACTATAAAAGCTGGGGACCAGAATCTGTTCGACAGCACAACGTCCTCATCAGTTCTCAACTCGCAATACAACACTCATTATGAATTCAGCCGTAGCTTTCTTACTCGCAACAACCCTTGCAGTAGCCGCAGCTGCTCCATCCGGTGTCTGGGGAGGACATGGAGTCGCTCTCGGAGGACCAGTGCTGGGTCCCTCCGCTCTAGCCGGACCAATTTTGGGACCCACTGCTCAGGCGGGCCCTCAAGTGGGACCTGCAAGAATTTCTGGTGCTATTGATGGGGGCGCGGTGGTCACTGGTTCCGTTCAGGGCCCATCTGTCGTTTCCGGAAGTGTCACTGGTGGAACTGCTGTCACTGGATGGGGAGCACCTTGGGGTGAGTTAAACAATTATTAACAATTTTTCATCTGAAAAAATTCATATCACATCTTGTGACACTAACGCTCTTTCAAGTTGATTATTTTCTACTAGTCCATCTACTAGTTGTCTTCTACCTTTTTTTATTTTATTGAGATCGCCAGATCTTTGTAATTTATATTTTAACAGTTTAGAGCAACTGGTGTTTTTTTTTTATCTAATTTGTAACTAAAATCAAGAAGTTTATGGATCCATGGAATTTGTATAATTTTATATCTATAATATAATATATCTATATATATATATATATGTATAATTTATTTATCTATAATCTATTTATTTATCTATACTCTATTTATCTATCTATCTTGTTTCGGTGTTGTAGGTGCTGGTCACGGGGCTGCTTGGGGAGCTGCACCTTGGGGAGCTGCACCTTGGGGAGCTGCACCATGGGGTGGCGCTCACGGAGGAGCCTGGGGGGCATCTTTGGCTGGACCTGTTGCTGGACCTGCTGCACTCGCTGGACCCGTCGCTGCCCCAGTCGTTGTTGCTGGACCATCTGGAAGTATTGCTTCTGGACTTGGAGGAGCCCCTTTGAATGCCCGTCTTGGAGGCCACTGGTAAACTTCGTCCACTTCGATAAAAAATCCCGACTGATTTTCCCGACGACCGCGATCTCATGATATTCATCGACGACGCCATGATCTCCATTTATTGCCACTAGTACCTCACAATGCAAATTTTGTTGTGTTTTTTTGTGTACATAACAAAGGTTCATCCTTATATATATTTTATAATAAAGAGCATACCAATTGAAATCCATTTTCATTCTTTTATTCGTACCTTTGACAATGAATACATAAGAAATTTATTTAAGACATACTGAGGGCTAATTCAGGATCATTTTCAAGATTTAGTAGTCAATAATAAATAGTAGGGTAAACGGAAAAACAATTAGCAATGAATATAGAAAATATTGACGATCAAAAAAATTCAGTACAATATTTTATTGATTTATTGGTTTATTTGATTTTATTGTACTTTTTTTTTAGTCTCGACATCTCTCAGATGAAAAATGAAGAAAATAAATTAATTTTAATTAAAACTAAAAAGAGAAAAATATTTTACATCAGTAAAAATTTCATTTTTAAAAAACTTTTATCAAAGTTGACATCCTTTTGGCAAAGGATGTTCAAAAGTGAAAACACTATAAAAGTTAATATTGGCACCTCGCAATTTTAATTTGAATCTTAAACTTAAACTTAAACTCTGTCTCTTTCTAATGACATCAAATATTTGAATATTTGAGGCTTATTAAATGTCAAATTTGAAAATATTTTAAGAATATTTATAGTTGGAAATATTATACAAATGAGACTTTTTTGAGTACTGAAATTTTCATTGCAGACAGTTACAATTTTTCAAATTCATGCTTTCAGAAAAATAGCTTCAGCAATTTTTCGGCGATTATTCGCTGATTTTCTGATTTTATTAATACTATTTAGAACTATTTATTAATACTATTTATTAATACTATTTAGGACCAAAAATTAATAGAATGTTATGGTGGAAATTATGTGAAATAATAAAAATTTAATAACGAATTTTCATATTGAACATAAAAATATTTGACTACATATTTTGAAGAAAATTATAAGAAGGATATTTGAAAAAAACTGTTGATGAAATAGGTTTTAATATTAATAATTTACTTAAGTTTAATTGTTAATGATAAGCAATAGATACTATATAACAATCTTTAATTTAAAAAATGATTAATCATGAATTAATATAAAAAGAAGATTTATCTGCTTGATGAAATGACTATAAAACCACAGGTAATATTTTTCTTACACTAAAGGTATAATAAAAGTAAGAGGCAGTGAGTTTCGTGTATCATGCTCTTTATTATAAAACAGGTATATGAATGAACATATGTTATGTACATAAAAACTACGCATCAAGTTTGCGATGGGAGGTAGAGTATTGGAAACGATTGGAGATCATGGCGGCATAGGTGCATATCATGAGGTCGCGGTGGTCGAGAAAATCAGTCGGGATCCTGGTGGAATTAAATTTACCAGAGTCCTCCATGTCCAGTGGTAATACTACCAGCTGGTCCAGCGACGACAAGTGGTCCACCATGACCTGCTCCCCAGGGAGCAACCACACCAGCATGACCAAGTCCTAAACCAACAGCACCTAAACATACAAAAATAATTTAAAATATTAGTATAAATAGATAAATAAATCATACAATCTATAGTCTCCGTAAAAGTAATGGAAATTTCATGGATCAATAAACTGTTTCATTTGATTAAAAAACTAGTGCTCGAACTACAAGAGGAGGTGTCACGTCTTTGATTTTAGTCACAAAGTAGATAAACAATTGAATTAGTTTAACAAGCTAGAAGACAACTAGTAAATGGAATAGAACAATTGTTTAAATAGAAAAGAACAATTGATTAACTCACCCCAAGGTGCTCCCCATCCAGTGACAGCAGTTCCACCAGTGACACTTCCGGAAACGACAGATGGGCCCTGAACGGAACCAGTGACCACTGCGCCCCCATCAACAGCACCAGAAATTCTTGCAGGTCCGACTTGAGGTCCCGCCTGAGCAGTGGGTCCCAAAATTGGGCCAGCTAGGGCGGAGGGACCCAGTATTGGTCCTCCGAGAGCGACTCCATGTCCTCCCCAGACACCGGATGGAGCAGCTGCGGCTACCGCAAGGGTAGTTGCGAGCAAGAAAGCTACGGCTGAATTCATGATGATTGTTGTATTGCGAGTTAGGAGCTGATGAGGAAGTTGTGCTGTCCAACAGATTCTGGTCCCCAGCTTTTATAGTCGTATTACCTAGGTCTTCTACCTCCTTGCACCCCTTGGGCGGAGCTGGACGCACTAAACATTTTCTCTCACTTTTTCTCTGCTACTATTGTATTGTAGACTTATCTCTAATAGGTCGAATGCTTAGGTTAGTGTTACTTGAATAATAATATCGCTAACGCCTCAGTAGTAAGACCCGTCCTACCTGATCGTTGCTATGGGTCATTGTATGCCTTTGTAGAATGTGCTATATGGTTAACACAACAACCGGGATCATAGTATGTCCAGGAATCTTGATAATCACTTCTTACCTTCTCAATTGTCATTGAAGATAATCTGCATGGAGGGAAAGCACCTTCTGCAAAGTCTGCATACCTGAAATTCAAAAAGCAGTAGGCTATTTATTTCAATAAATTTCATCAGCAGTAATTTATTTTCCAGAACCGTGAGATAAAGTAACGCCATATATAGGTGAATTATGTTTTTTTGAATATTATATCAAGCAGAGAAAATGAAAATTAAAGAACTGTGAAAGTCAAAGTAATAACGGTATGTTGGATTATGTTCGAGTATTTTCAATAAGTGAATTAGCAAGTTCAATAATAATTTATAGTAGTCCTCAGTAGCGAATTGAATAGAATGCGTGGGATACAGCTAGGAGATGTGATTGCATAAGAGTTCTTGCCTTTTCCAGAAAGCGTACAGAAAATAGATGAAGGATTCAAATTTTTTGTCGTTTATTTTTCATATCATGGAAACTGCAGAAATAATTTTCAGAGTAAAAACGGAACAAGGAGAACCAATCAGCGTTCGAATTGCCGTTTTGTTTTTATTTTGATAATTCATTTTATTTGTTTTTATTCTGAAGAATTTTTATCCATTCATGTTTCATTCTGTATATTACAGTTTATTGTTTATAATTTGCTAAAATAATTTGCTTCTGAAATAAATTAGCACTTCTTTCTATTTGGATCACTGGATATAAAATATGTTCTCTTGACTCTTATTCACAGTAGAAACAGTATTTTTTGTCAGACATAAATATTCAGACATTAATATTCATTTTATTTCCCAAAATTCGAAAGTAATAAAACACGAAGAGTGCTTTCAAAAACACTAACTTTGGAACATTTTCTAATAAATTCATTCTCAATTAGAAGATCAGAGATTATAACATCATTTAAAAAAAGAAAATAAATTAGATTGTAGATGAAATGCATGTTTTGTCTTTGACGAGTAGAAGATAGAAGGAAGGTCGACTTCTGTGACGATCTCAGTCATCAGTGACCTTGAGAATCTCCGAAGATTACGTTGCTCATATAATAGTGTAAAGTAGGAGTCGATGGTTGTGGGTCGCGTTCCCCGCCATTGCACGTCTCGCATTGTGCATCCGTTTAGGTCAGCCACGAGTTGTTTTGCCCACGCGATTCGAGATCAAGAGTGCTAACTAAAGTATGGCGAGTATCTATTGTATTTTCAAAGTTATGTTGCACATATCCACACATGTGACACAATGGCACTCAAGTTCGCAATGGATCAGCGATCCTGTATGGGTAGTTTCTGTCGATTCACTTTCAACCAATCAACTTTGATACAGATAAACTCCAGCAATCGTTACATACATCGTTACATTCGTCATTATATAAAGTAGTTACTACTACATTGTTAGCGATTCATAGCATCGTAAATTCCAACATTCTTAAAAATCAAGTCATTATTTTCTCAGCTATGATCTTTAATGTGCGATAAAAGTATATATGTTAAGCATAATCTAAAATCATAATAAAAAGAATATAGAAAGTAATTGAATGACTATTAGAATAATAGACTTGAAACTTATTGTAAATTCATACTAATTTATTTTTTATGTATATCTTGCATTCATATTTTTTTCTCTAATGAAAGAAGCGTTGGTTTACAGCTTCAAATGTCATTATTTCTATTAATGTGCCTCCGTTCAATTACGATATGTGCCATTGTTATAAACTATATATACGCAATCAACGTTCAATTGTTTCGTTAGCTTATTTTAAATTTATGTAAAGTGTATGCAAATTATATAGACTACCGTGAGAAAAGTATGTATGATAATTTTAGAAGCGTCAATGAGCAATTTGATTATTGCTAATCGTGGGCGATCGATTATCTTTTACACATTTACATCGGAGGAAGAATCTATTACAGGATTTACAATTTCAATATAATGCTAGAATTATCCTTTGATATATAATTATGTCAAATTCTCGAATTAGTAGGACAAAGTGATATGATTCACAATCCATAATTTAGGAAAATAAAAATGTTACTCAAACATACAAGCCTTTTACAGAGAAGTAAAGGTGATTCATGTTTCATTTGGAGTGAAATCATCATTTCTATGATTTTGAAAGATTGCTCTACTGAAGTCAAATGTACTGTTGTGGGAATGCTTTTTCAGGATGATCCCATTTCGTTGGCGGGCAGATGGTAATATACACATGATATAGATGCACTCTTGATAATCAAGGACCTATCACGTTGGGTGATAGCAAGTCGGATTCTCGCGTATAATCGAGATTGAATTCCCATTTCGTTGAAATCGACGAGTTGAGGGCACGATTGATTAGAATCGAACCCGAGAACTGAGCGACGGTATTGAAAGCCATACTTTGAAAGGAGATGGAAAAAATACCTTTTCAACATTCCCAATATGATTTTAGATTCTTATAAATATAATTCTGTAAAAAATACTCTCAATTTTTTAAGGTATTCGCATAAGTTTGAGTACTTCCTTGAAATCTCAAAATTTCACGATCTTGAACAAATATTTGAAATAACAAACAAGTTTTTTATTATTTAAACAATTTTAAATAATCTCATGAACAATTCGTAACCTTCTATCAATAGATAAGTGAGTTTAACTTGCGGATCCGGGTCTCGATGATTTATGAAGCCCCTATCTTAAACGGTCATGTGGTTAGTGATAAAGAAATAAAATGCGGGGTTGCGTCAGCCCTATGTTAGTTCTTGTACGACTTTTCAGGGATTTTTTTCTGGGTAGAGCCTAGAAAATTGTTAGAGAGCCCCGCCTTAACCCCCGACATAAGGTTCACCGACCCACGTGGTTTTGCAGCTACTATAAAAGCTCACTTTGATCCAGAAGTCTGCGACAATTATTCTTTTTGATGTCGTTGAGAAAGTCGACCAGTAGAATCTAGGAGCGCCCTGTCATAAAATGTCGAATAACTCACGAATGAGTTCAAACTGGAATCAAAAGTTTCCAACCATGAATCTGCAGATTCCCAAAAATTCATTAATTTATAAGACTTTTTGGGGAGATAGTTGCTACTCTGATTGGGACGTGATCGATAAATGAGACTCTATCCGTTCAATTCTGATACCTGAACCGTTTTGATGGCAGCATGTTTCAACCTCATCGATCGACTTGTTCAGGTGAGTTTAATTAATTATCTTTATACAAAGAATTAATTACATTATAAAGACGCCTTAATAATGAGACATGATATCCTAAAGGTTGACTTTTTGGCACAAACTAAATTTTCAAATATAAAAAAAGCTGTGCATAAATAATATGTGATGGATTCGTTAGAGGAAGAAATGTACGATTGTTCATAAAGTTTATTGGTATATGAAATCCTGCATCATCTACAGGAGCTCCTTGCACTATTTCACATGCCCTGAGTCACTTATTCTTTGATAATATATTTTTGAAACTTTTTACTGCAAATAACAAAATTAAGACATGCAAGTTTTAATATTTATTTATTTTTTATAGTGTAAATTGTAGAAATACTTTTCTTCTCTCTGGATTACGTGAAATTAATTAACTTTTTCAAAATTTGTGCAGGAAGCTCTAGATGCAGAAATGTCACTTCGACGCATTCACTTGAAATCACAATGGTACTTATACAATTAGTATGCATAGTCGCACTACCTCGGGTATGGAATTGACAACGGCAGGTAGATTGTATCACTATCAGCAGCTCAATGACTCGTTCTATATAACACGATCGGTGTATATATATATATATATATATATATTGTTGTCCCATTTTATTGACAATATTCCATAGGCGATAGGGAGTGACATATATTTAATGAAAATTGGAGATCAAGATAAGCACGTACTAATTTTATACAAATAATATGTATTTGAGTTGCAATAAAGATCAAGTTTCGAATAAATCGTATTCTAAATATTAACCTTCTTAGGACCCACTATAAGTGAGAAATTTATATAAAGTAATAGATAAAAGATTAGACTGAGATTCATTCATTTTGCCAGAACATTTTACCATAGAAAGTGCCACTGCACTGCTCATAATTGTTAAAACGAAGCAGGTTGTACAAGGTCTCTGCTATTTGATATAAATCAATTGAAATCAATCTTATGTTTAGAATGCCGATTGTCGGTAATAGATGACTTGTCGATTACTGTTATGACCCGTACCAGATACTATGGTGATTTATACAATATTTATTAGCTAGCTTTCTGCACTTTAAGGGTGCATAATCGCGTGCACTTTAAAAAACCCACATTCCAGTTATTGATTGATTAATTTTTGTCATCACTGTACCTACACTTGATTTTTATCAAGCATTTATTTTACAGTCAGTTTTTTAACTATATTTATTTAATATACTTGCAAAGTATTAAAATAACCTTTGAGAATAAAGTAGAAACTTGTTTAGATTAAAATATCAAGATGAGGATTTTCTGCAAGAGAAAAATATACGCAATATTGGGTCAGGAATATTAGTTTCCATTAGTTCATTAAAGTATCGACTATCAATTACATTAACGTCGGAATAAATGTATTTTAATAAATAAATAGTCAAGTTTGAGTAAACAAAACAGTTACATTCATTAGCATGAGTTTATTATAAAAGACTCGATGAAAGTATACGACTCGATGAACGAGAAAAATACTTTTATTTGTGGGAAAATGAGTATGATTGGATTTCGTATGATCTAGGCGTGTCGACCCATTTCTCGTATTCTTCTTTGCTTGTACTTTGTAGAGGCGATCGACTACAAGTGGGTGACCTTTAGGAATTTGTGGAGGTTTAGTGCACTCTCACAAAGCAACTACGTCTTTGATGATGAAACGATGGAGATTACTCGATCTATACCATCGTTAATGTCAATTTTCCTGCACGAACTGCATCCATTTATTCGATCCAGCCAAGTTTTTCCCATGGGCTTTTCACATTACTTTTACACTGACAAAGAATCCGAAATCAAAACACTGTTTATGACCAATTAAAAAATTTCTGTAATGATAATCTCGATTATCTTTTCACTTTTTCCTCAGCACATGATGTATGATGATATGATTATAAAAGTGCAAGTGCTTCGTAAAAATGATTTAGCGACATTAAAAATGAATTTAAAGATCACGAGGTCGGCAAGATGTGATGTTTGAATGTCAATCGATAATAGTAGCAAATCGGCGAGCATGCTTTATAAAGATAATTGACAATGTTGTAAAAAGCGATTGAAAAACCGCGCTGCGGTAAATCACGCTACTTGTGACCTTACCCTTTACCAACTGCGCTATTACGTGCTTCTGGTATCACAGCAACTTTCAAGATTTGTGTCAGTAGGTAGAAAGATGTTGTCTCTAAACATGCAGAAATTCCAAGAAGACAATTTTCCGTTTGAACAATTTTACAATATTTCACATAATTCATAATTTCAATTTCATATAATAATAAAATCCCATATTTCATCAAGGGAATCAAATAAGATAAGTTTAGGATAGACATACTACAGCTTTAGATACAAAAAAGACGCGTTTATTTTTCTCATACAAATTCCATATTTCTCATACTTATAATATTCA
Organism: Synergus gifuensis; assembly: GCA_904066015.1. Taxonomy (NCBI): domain Eukaryota; kingdom Metazoa; phylum Arthropoda; class Insecta; order Hymenoptera; family Cynipidae; genus Synergus; species Synergus gifuensis. The sequence goes on from CAJFCO010000086.1 coordinate 3,743,582, forward strand.
CTTAAGCCACATGCATCAACGTCAAATCGTACCGATCATGAAAAATGTATAAAAGGATTATTTAATTATACTAAGAAATGCATTTGCTTCTCGTACGTGTGAAGGAAATATACTTCCACTCTAGTGAGGTTCCAGAATGTGTAGATGCGAGTGATTCGCATTAAAGTCTTTTTTGTTTTCTATTTTACTAGACTACTCTGCTATGGTTACCAATGATGCCCATGACCATGGCCGTAACCAGCGTGAATGGCTCCAACACCACTGCCATGAGCTGTAATTTTGCCCGAAGGACCAGCAATTACAACATCTCCCGCATGGGGACCAGAAACGGCAGCACTTCCCGCATGTGGTCCAGAGAGAACAGCACCATGTGTTGCTGGTCCGGAAATAATTGCACCATGATGCGATGGTCCATGATGCACGGATCCATGGTGTCCTAAACCGGCAACAACTGCACCATGGCCTCCATATCCGTAACCGAGACCTTAAAAAAAGTTAGTTATCGTTCAAAATAATAATAATAATCGTTAGTAATCTTTGAGAATATTAATTAAGGTAATTAATTTAATTATAGTAACGTTCTAATTATGATTGTTTTTTGTTAATATAATCTGAAAGTTTGATTTATTTACCAGCTCCGGCGTATCCACCGGCATACCCTACGCCATATGCGCCGTCATATCCGCCATCATAAGCACCTCCGAAATGTTCAACTTGAGCGGGTCCTGCAACGGATGCTGTAACCACTGCAGGTCCAGCAACTGCCCCAGAAACCTGTACTGGACCAGCAACTGATCCAGCAAGACGAGAGGGTCCTATAGCTGGTCCAGTGAGTTCAGAGTGTCCAACATAAGGTCCGGCGATATGAGATGGTCCTAAAATGGGTCCCCCAAGAGCTACACCATGAGCTCCGTAAGCCCCGTGCAATCCTCCGTATCCAGCGTAAATTCCTGCTCCACCCAATAAACCGTGACCACCATACCCGCCATGGCCACCGTAACCTCCATAACCACCGGGTGCAGCAGTGACAGCAACCACAAGAGCAAGGGAGATTATCTGTTGACACAGAAATGCAGGCAAGTTTTTGCACCGATTAAAACTGATACTATTGGCTTAAATACGGACAAAATAGTATTTTCTTTTAAACCTCATAATATTATTAACTTATTTTGCTCAGGTATAATTA